>VDFB02197311.1:0-27416 GCA_007258455.2 Sequoia sempervirens
CTCATCTGCGGTGATTTGGCCCATAGGAGAAGTCTATAGATGGAACACTTCTTAGGTGCTTAGAAAAGGAGATACGATCGAAGCTAGTTGACATCGAGGGGCATGTGGAGGACATTCTAATGTCTTTCCATGGCCTGAAAGGTTGCTTACAACAGGGTACTATTGGCCTACGATCTTGAGATAGATGCAGTAGCATTTGCTAAGTCTTATGAAAAATGTCAGAAACATGGACACCTGATACATGCTCCAGGTAGGGAGCTAATTCCTTCTATATCTCACTGGCCATTTCAGCGATGGGCCTTTGATCTTGTTGGGCAGATTCATCCCAACTCATCAGGTGGGCATAAGTTCATTATCACTGCTACTGACTACTTCACAAAATGGGTAGAGGTTGTTCCACTTTCTATTACCTCAGGCAAGACAGTGTCTTTATTTATTTTAAACCATATCATGCAGCCGATATGGAGTGCCATCGGATCATCGACAATGGAGTCAGTTCAAAAACAAGGACCTTAAAGAACTCGCCAAAGATTCAAGATAAGCAACGTGGTCCTCCATTTTACTTCCCACAAGAAATGGTCAGCGAGCTTCAAACAAAACCATTCTCCAAGATTTTGCACATATGATTCATAAGAATGGTAGAGACTGGCACCTACAGATAAATCCGGCCCTGTGGGCCTATAGAACGAGTATTCGTACTCCAACTGGGGCTACTCCTTTGCCCTCACATACGGCGCTGAAGCAGTGTTACCTTTAGAGGTTGAGATTCCATCACTTCGGGTCTCTCTCACAGGTCTAGTTACAGATGAAGACTATCGCGCCATGAGATTGCAAGAATTAGAACTTCTTGATGAGAAGCGTAAAGCATCATTTGACTATATGAGGGTCTATCAAAAGAGGATGTCCAAAGCCTTCAACAAAAAGGTTTGCCCTAGAGAATTCCAAGTAGGAGATCTTGTCCTGCGAGAGAATCCTAAGAACCAGCGAGCAGAAACGAGAGACAAATTGAACCTGGTGGCTTGAATTTTCATCACAGCAGCTTTTGGCACAGGTGCCTATCTACTATCTACTGAAGAGGGGGAGCAGCTCACTGAGCCTATCAATATTTTGCACCTGAAGAAGTTCTATCCTTGATGCCCGTTCTGTCTGGGGGCATCCTTTGTATATAATTATGACCCTGAAAAAAGTTTCAAAAAAATTGATATATGATACTGAAAAAATAAAAAAAAAATTGATATATTGTCAAAAAATCCAAAAAAAAAATCAAATATGATGCTGAAAAAATACAAAAAAAAAAAAAGAAATATAAAATGAAAATACAAAAAAAAAAAAAAAAACAAAAAAAAAAATGCCTTGGTGAGAACACGGAAGCTTGGTGGTAACAAAATACAAAAAAATATAAAGTCCTAAAAAAAATTCTTCCAAGTGGTGAAAACCTGGACACAGGCGCTACTTGAGGCCTTTGCATCCCTATTTCTTAGCATGCATCCTCGACACTTAGCCTTTCTCCATCATGCCTTGTCCTTATTGCCTTGGTTTGGAATTGGTCTTTGTCTTTGTCTAGGGGCATCACTGTGTTAGCTTTGGTCTCTTGGATATGCTTGTCTTTAGGACACCTCGCAAACGGTGTTTTTCAACACTAACTTAAAGCTGTGTTTTCGGCACAACCCACGACATCGTGTGTTTCCAGCACTTATCGGTTAAGTCTGTAGATGCTTTTACTTGCAAGCATTCGATCCTTATCCTTGGAACTCGGTATCAGTTTACACACTTAAAATTTTTTAATTGCAACACTTAATGCTCGAGATATGCCATGATCTTTTCTTTGTGTGTTGACTGATATTGATTTTCATTGAGTGTCCTTGTCTAATAAGTCTCTCCGTGATGCATAGCTAGAGGACTTGGGGCATGGGGCATGTTTTTATTTGCTTTCTACTTATGGGTGTTGTCTTGAACCTCTTCAGTATCTCTTGTTGTCTACTTGACACACTTAAGAGATTTATGGCATCATCCTTGAATGTTTTTGCACAACCATTCTCATGGTAATCTTGGCGTTTATGTCTTGATGCGAGCATGGTTTTGCTACATTAAATTGGGTAAGCTAACATTGTAGTCATCTTGACCTTCATGTCTTTGATGCTCATGTTAGAATCTTTCCACATTCCAAGCTGATATAAATCACATTCATATCTTCATAGTTGCATTTGTGACTAGTGATGATTGTGTGATTGTCCGATGTCCGGTAATAATGGCCCAATGATGAAAATAAGTTCTCTTACATTCTCTAATGAATGATGAACACACAAAAAACCTATGTTACCCTATTGCAAGTACACCTTTGCATTTTCATGTAGCTTGCATTATTTAGACTTCATGTTAATTTGCACTTTTAGGCTGTATTATGGGTTTGAGAGGGTTTCCTTCATCTTTCTTGTGGATTTTTCATCAACTGTGATCACGTTCTTCATTTCCTTATCTTCTTTCGTGATCTCAATCGAAATTCCCTATCTTAAACAGTTGATTGATTTTGATGCATCCTCTTTATTGAGGCAGATTCTCTTCCTTCTTTCCATTTCTTTCCATTTCTTCCAAACTTCTATCTTCCATTCGATTTCACCCCACTTCTTTTCTTCTAATTCAACCTTAGGGCATAATTTTCTTGCTGATCTACCTGGGTTCTGTGATTCTTATATTTTTCATCTTACATCAGAACCTTATCTTTTGTTTGATTTGATCAAATTTTTCAATTTATTATTTCTCTCTATCTCATTTTAGATTTCGATCCGCGGGCGTACCTATCAAACTTCAATCGCGATTAAGCTTTATCAATTTATCAATTGCTTCTCTTAGGGGCAACCTTGCTTGAGATTCTTATCTCTCACTTTGGATGTGATCCCGAATCGACCTCATGTTCAAAGGCCTTTTATTTATGTTTGTGTCGAGATGTGATCAGAATTGACCTCATCCGAGTTGTTTTGTGTTGATCCCAAATCGATCTCACATTACCTTCATTCTTTTTGCATGTGATCAGTTGACCTCATTAGTCAAAGGGGCAAATGTATGCAACCTAAAATGGTCACCTAGACTTTGGGCCCCATTTATTTAATTTGTCAACATCAACTTTAAGATCAATGATTGTCGCATTTTCAAATCAAATTTCTTAATCAATTCATAACTATTTCAAATGTTTCAATTTTCCCTAAGGTTTGAATGCTTCATTAATTTTATTTAATCAAAGAAATAAATCCTTTTAATAAATAAAATAATGTTATTTAATTGAAGTTAATATTACTTAAAAAAATGATGCTATTTAATTAAATCTATTTTTAATTAAATAATTTTATTTTATTTTATTAATATTCATTTCCTAATACATAATCTTATTTTATTTTATTAAAGAGATATTATCATCTTAAATAAAATAAAATAAATGAAATCCTCTCAAGAATATCCTGTGATAAGAAAAAAAAGGAAACAAATCATTAAAAAATAAACTAAAAGAATTCCAATCAAGATTTGTTTCTATTTTTCTATTTATCACATTGTTTCTGAATTTGCCTTCAATTCTACTTTTGCTATAAAATGAGCCCTCTCATTCTCATTTCAAAAAAAAAAAGAAAGAATCACGAATTTTTACATCAGACTTATGCTGCAAATTTGAATTTTATCATTTGAGATTACATTAGTTTGATTATATAAGCATCTTATTTTTAGAGCATATAGTTTAATATTGCATTTTAGCTTAATCTTCATAGTAAATTAATTTGCAAAATAATTCATTTATGGCATTGCATGTAGATTAAGTTTCATTTCAATAAATTAGTTTGTTTATTACATTTTACAGTCATTTAGATTAGTTTTCATTGTTGCATTGCAAGAACAGGATTCATGGAGATTGGCATTCTTGCTTCTCCTCTTTGAATCTCTCGTTCCGAGATTGTATTTGCAGGGGTAACATGGTTAATCTGAGGGCCACAACATCAATCTCTGCTCTTCTCGGATAGAGAGCTGTGAATTGATTTGCAAGGACTCATTATTGAGTATCCTTGCATGCAAGGATTCACAGAAGTATAACATATTTTCAGTTATACAATTAGCACTTGTTACACATCAACATTGGCTTGGAGATCTTTGAGCATCATTTGAAGGCATCATTGATATAATTTCAATCTTTGGATCATGTGTAGAATTTAGAGACATTCATCATGCTTCCTGCGTATTCCTATAATGAGAATTTATATTACACACATTTGTGGTGTTGTTTCTTCCCAAGGGGAGAAACGTTGTTTAGCAATCATGGATCATATTCAACATCTAATGTTGAGCATCTACCAACACTACACACATTATTTTGAGGGGAGGTTGCATGGTTTCTCTTCTCCTATTAGCTTTGGGAGGAAGCATTTCCTCACATGTAGTTCATTACTTCACATTTTCTGGGGGGTCACATTGACCATCTCTCTTTTCTCTCCTATGGGGGGAACATTCATTGTACTTCGTGCTAGAAGTAGTCCCTGGGGGGTGATGATGAGTTCTTCATCTATCACTTAGCTTTTTCACTTGTGCATTTTTTTCATTTCACTATATTTCTCTTTTGGAGACTTGAGTTTTATTTCCTACTGGTTTTTCTCATTTTCACCACTTTACGATAAATTTATAAATGAGTACCTAACATGGCCTAGTAGTCGAGACTCATCATCTTGCATACATTACTCCCTAAGTTGCACTTAAAGGGGGTTGTTGGCTAGTTAGCTTTTAACGTACTTAGGAGAGTCCTATTCACATTGCTTAAGTCTCCACTTACGGACTTTTAGTCTTTTTTATCACTTCATAATATTTAGACATTTGTCCTCATCTTTTGAGACACCTACTACTTGCATATTTGACACTTGTCAAGTGAGCTCACACGTGTTCCATCTTTGGAGGGTTAGTTGTTTAGTCCTACCTTCCTACCTTGCCTATTTATGCAAGGGTATTTACACACTCTTATCATATATTGATAGACATATTATTATGTTTATCGTTTCACTTATTGAAGGTTACACAAATTACACTAAGTTTTGGAGGTTAAAAAATAGATTAAAAAAGTACAATTTTTAAAATGTCTTGACACTACTTTGTTTGGCACGAAAATAGCTTTTTGATCTTGGCATTCTCCAACAATAGTCACACAAAAACTCCATCCAATGTAACCGATGAGCATTTAGGTTTAGTTGCAAAAATGTAAAATAATATGATCAATATGTAACTCAAAGCAATGGCCAAGTAAAAAATTCCTCCATTACATAAGCACATGGATGATTGTTGCTAGCTCCAAATCATAGGTAGGGTAGTTAAGATCACAGTCCTTAAGCTTTATTGACTCATAAGAAATCACATGGTCCTCTTACATAAGGACTACCTCCAAATCCCCAAACAATACATCAATGCATGCTACAAAATTTGTAATCAGATTAGGTTCTACAAGAATAGGTGCACTAGTGAGCTACTCCTCGAGAACTTGAAAGATTCTCTCATGTTGCTTAGACCAAACAAACTTCTTCACTTTTTATTAAAGAGAAGTGATAGGTGACCGTACACAAAAAAAATCATAACAAAATAATGGTAATATAGTAATATACTGCTATGCCTATGAAACTTTGGACTTCTCAAACACTAAGGGGTGTTAGCTACTCCACTATAACATGAATCTATGCAAGATCCACTAAGATACCATTGTTAGAGATAATATGACCTAAGTAACATTCCTCTAAACATCTAAGAAATCACAATTATTTCAAGTTAAGTCATACAATTGATTCTTTCACAAACACTATAAAACTTGGTGAAAATGATACGCATGCTTCTTCGTTGATCTATAATAAATAAAGATGTTATATAAAAAGACAAACACAAGCTAATATAAATAAGTGTGAAACACCTCATTCATGAGACTCACGAACAATGATGAATAATTAATTAATACAAAGAAATTATTGTAAACTTGTAATGTACATAACACAAGTGAAATATTATCTAATAAACATTAACCTTTACCATCTACAACATATCCTAAATCATGATAACAATTGAAAATCACAAATTATAATACATCATATAAAAATAAAAACATAAAATATCTAAAATCATATAATATAAAAAACATATAATTTCATATATATGTCATAATAACAACATAATAAAATACCGTGATAGAAGGGTGCAATAAAATAAGAATCACAATTAAGACATGCATGGGGCAATCGAACTGTCTATGCAGTCATGAGACTGCACATTTGACTATATTTATTAATTTATTGAAAATCATAATACAATGCGTTTTTTATTTTTAACTAATTAATAAATACAGTCAAATGTGAACCCTGATGGCTGGATAGACGTTGCCATATGCAATTTTCGAAAGATGGAAAAATTAAGAAATTTGGATCGAAAAACAAAGATGGCGCACCCGAGGGCACGAGAGTAGTCCTTAGTGGCGGGAAAAGGCTGTTATTGTCTGAATAGGGATTTCAGCTGAAGTGTCGCTGGAGATGGCAAAAAAATTCAGCAACTACAGTGGAGACTGAAAGTTGAATGCTGGTATGAATGAATGAAAGATTTTAATGACGTCCGCGAGACCAAACAGTCTATGGGACCGAGACAAAACAGGCCTAATTTGTCTAATATTGAAGGCACACTTTAATAGAAAGAGATGGACTTTGGTGGTTGTGATGTTGAGCAATGGAGAAAAGCGCTGTGCGATTATGCCCTTCACATCAACAGTAAGCTTGCAGAGTTGGATAAGTTCTACACGCAGGCTCTTCCTCCGTCATTACAAGCTCGAAACCCTACTTCCTACATTACCAAGGAAGAGCTCAAAAAGATCATGGAATGGAAACTAAGCAGAGGCAAATGGAGGTAAGTGCTGTGTATGAAGATTCGCTTTTATTATTAAGTGAAGTGCGCTGAATAAGAGTGGGATGCAGGCCGAGGCTATTGAGTTTTGTTTCTGCAGCGGATGAAGAGGAAGTGAAAAGAGCATCGGAAAAGGCCTTTGCAGCGCTTCCTGATTTGAAAGAGGCAGTGAGTGCGCTGTGTGTTGTCAAAGGAGTGGGCCCTGCCACTGCTTCTGCCGTTCTCGCTGCTTATGCGCCCCACATTGCACCGTTCATGTCCGACGAGGTGAGCTTCCCATTTGCATTGCACCCTGTTTTCTTATATAAAGGCTTAAACAGCTGGCACATTGTTTGTTATTTGAGATATTTAAAACTTGCTGAAAACTAGTAAAAATCATGAGTATGCGTGAGCTGCAGAGGGTGCCAAGCAACTTGCTCATTCGCTCGCAGTTGAGCTCCACTAATTTGTAGGCTGAAACTCGTGATAAGTACTCGTGGGTGCTGGGCGAGTCTGTGCTGAAAACTTGTGCAATGCTGAGTTTTGCAGAGTTGCGAGTTTCAAAACTATGATCTAAAGCCCCAAATAACAAAAAATATGCAGACTGTTTACTTTTGAGCATTTTCTTAGGTTTTCTCATTCTTCTTTCTCTCTTTTGGTATTCACAGGCCATGCTGGCAGCTCATGGCAGTTCAAACGACTATTCGTTAAAACGGTATCTTTCCTTTGCAGAAAAGCTTCAAAACAAAGCCAAGGTTTGTTGTTTCTTTTCTGAAGCCTTTCTTAGTGTCACACTGCTAAACATTTTATTCCATTTGAAGGCTTGCCATTTCGTTGTCTATTTGAAATTTGGAATCCAACTTGTTCTTCAATAAAAAATAATACATCTACATTTTTGAGTACCACAAATCATCATAAAATCACATATCACAGAAGTTTGAAACATGAGAAACACCGCAAACATCAGCCTGGATAGCTTATTTTGTATGAGGTGAGAAAATGCAGTTTTTATTCGATGGTACAGACTATATCAGTAAAACATAGGGTGAATGGAAACTTAGAATCTCTCCCGGCCAAAGCTAATGACACAACTATAGCTCCTGAGTTGATCCTTGTTTAAATGTGCTTACTGCTATATTTGAATGTTCTTACAAGGATTGGTTTTCAAATGAAATGATTCTATGAATTCAATGGTTTGCTAGATCAAGGGATGATATCCCTTTATTTTCATGGTTATTTGTAGTGATTATGCATAAAATTCAAAATCAAGATTGACGTGGAGGATCAATGCAAGGCATGAATTTGCACGAAAAAAGGAAAATTGGCCAAGGTAATTACAAGGTCATGGGCACAGCGGCTACACTTGGTTTATATTATATATTATCAAAGAAGGCCATTGGGAGCTTTTGTACAAGAAAGCAATGTATTTACAATCTTTGTCCTAATCTTATCAATTACATTTGAATATAATTAAAATTAAATATAAAGTAGTATCAGTGAACAAGTAACAATATTTTGTCATGGAGACTATGCTGGAAAAATGATCCACACTTTGGAGTCTTGGACTATAAAGGTACTAGAAGTTGAGTGGTAGAACCCCCTGTTGGACCCATATGGAATTTTTGTATTGAGTCATGTTTCATGTCAAACTTGGTCATTTTCATAAGTGCAAATCATATTTCAGGTCTTGTCTAGTTTGTTTTGTCTTGTTGTCTTTGTCCTTTTCTAATCTTTGCAGGATTGTGGACTAGAGGCTCTTGAAATCATGTCTTGGCGAAGAAAGGGAGGTTGCTGTTGGAGTGATGTGTAAGTCCAAAGATCTGCATGCACTTGCGGAAAAGATATTTAGTGTCAGAAAATAAAATTGTAGTGCTAAAGGGTGCAAAAGAAATTTAGCTTCAGAAACAGAAGCTTACGGACTGTATTGAGTTGCATATAGTATGGAAGAGAAAATGTTTTTCAAAAGAAAAATACCGGTCCTATTGTGAGGTGCATGTAGTATGGAAGAGAAAATGTTTTTCAAAAGAAAAATACAAGCCCTATTGTGAGGTGCATGTATGAGACTGTAGTGTGCAGCTGACTTAAGGAAGAGATAAAACAAAATCGAAGTTGATAATCATGTTGAAAGGTGCAAGCATGAGGATCTAGCGCATGCTTGTGAAAGAGAGAAGTTGTTTCAAGAAGATCAGGAAGAATACAGGTTAACGAAGGTCATATCTGAACCATAAATGCATGCTTATACACATAGCATCATTTTTGTTTGAAAAATCATGCTTTTGTGGCCTAAATGTTGTTTTTGGTGTAAGTGATCTTCACATTCCAAATGTCTTTTGTTCAAAAGAAAAATGTTTGTTTTTTCATTCAAAATTGCTTTTTTGCATCTTATGCTGCATTTTTGCCAAGAGTTTGTTGATAGGGGAAAAAAGGACAAGAGGAAGTGAAAAGTGACATTTTTCTCCCTTTTGTGTGGTGATTTTATAACTTTGACGTTGCTTTTGTTAAAAATGCGTTTCAAAAGGCAAAAAGGGCAAGAAGGGAGAAAAAATGTTACTCATAAAGACCTTTTACATAGTAAGTCACAATTTCTGCAACTGAGGTGTCATTTTTCCAAAAGGCCATAAAAAAGGTGTTGTGCATTTTTAATACACCCTGCAGTGCATTTTCCCTTTTAACAGCTTTAGAGCAGTTCTTAGTAGAAGCAGGTCTGCCTTCCCTATTTTGCCTTCAAGTGGGTTTGTTGCAAAGTGGATGTCTTTTGGAGTTGGGTTCCTCAAGCAAAGCAAGAATCTTAGTGGCACTTGAGGCCTTTGTCAGTGAGAAAATCTGCTAACCAATGATCCTACTGATCCTATGATGTAATGAAATAGACTTGATTGTGTGTGGTCCCATCATTGGCACATGTTATCAAAAGGGCGACATCTTCAGTAGTAGAAAAATCCAAAAGGAAAATCTCCTGCCTAGTGTCCATTTGACTTGCTTGTGTTTGCATGATCACTTCTGAGCCTTCAATGCTTCTGCTTATTTGCACTTACTCAGCCTTCTAACTATAGATGTCAACTACGGATTGCATTCCTATCAAGCATGTGCTTCTCGGGTTATCACATCTTTGTGATTTCAATCATTAACACCAATTGTACTTCACAAGCTCATTGAATGGTTTCCCTTTGCTAGATCTCACATGCACACTACTTTTGGCTGGGAGATTCTTTGTTTGGATTTCAATTAGCATAATGATTTTAATTTGAGGAATCTTTGACTACTTTTTGTTCATCTTAGCTGTTCATTTGATGTTTGCAATTGATCATCAAGAGGATTCCCCTCCTTTGTCATTTTCCTCCTTTTTGCTTTCTGTACTATGCTTCTTCTTTGGCTTAGATCATGGAGCTGGTGTGATCTCAAGGTCTTTGTTGTATACATATGAGCTTCACCCTCTTGTAAATCTCTTTGGTTGTTGTATAATAAATTGTCTTCTTGCCCAATGCCTTGTCTTGGAGAGATTCCTCAAACTTGAAGTGTATGTGTGTTTTGTGCTTGCTCTTGGTCCTCTAGTGGAAGTAGTTTAACTAGTATGTATGAATGCATGCTCTTGACATTGCTAGTTTTGTTGATGAAATGCATTTAAATAGATGTTCTAAAAATATAAAAATATTTAATTAATGTATTTTGGCGATACACAACTCCCAAATGGGAATCATGGCGATGTAATGGGACAACTAGCCAAAGAACTTGTGCAAGCAAATGACGAAAGGGAAGATGAGTTGACACAAGACTTGGTGAATCTATGGGACATCTCATTAAGAGACCACATATGGAGGGAAGCTCTTAGGAGAGAGGTCCCTCAGATCGCCATCTGGGACAACCTAACCGTCAACCCAGAGGTAGATTGTCTTCTCGATAGACTGCTAAGACTTATTGCACATCACTTCATCATTCTACAAGATCTTTGAGTTGAGAGAGACTAGGAACAATGAAGGCAGCAGATACTACAACGGTATGAAGAATGAAACAAAAGGGAAGAAAAACATGATATTGATTGTTGACGTACGCCAAATAAGTAATGCCCTTAACCTTGAATAAAAACGGGGAATTAATACAAAGCGGTCATAAATCAATCAACCAAAAAATAAGATCCTTAAGAATAAAAGAACAAAGAGAATAACAAAGACGAAAGGGGTGAAGTCGAAGAAGGAAATGTTTTTGAGGGAAAGTCTAAGCCCACCCAAGAGCAGAAGCTGACGCGTAAGCATAAGTTGTAGTCAAGAGAGAAAGAAAACTTTCACAACAAGAGAACATATGAAGGGAGATTGGATAGAAATAGTCCAACACTTACCACTTCCCAACAAAACACACTGATCTCGCCGACCAAATTAGAGAGCCGTCCGTACCATCAGCGTCGGACGAAGGGGGAAGTGAAGAGAACACCGCTAGAGAATTGTGCGGACTATCACCAATGGACAGAGAAGGGTCATTGTCGGGTGACAAAGAAGGTTCATTGTCGGGCGAAGGGGAAGGCAAGGAGGGAACTGCCAACCGGACTGTCCAAGAACAATTTGTACCAATAAAACTAGTCGAAGGGGAAGGCCAGAGAAAACCTACAAACGGTCTGACAGAGTCAATACGCCAGATTGAAGACTTGACATTGACAAAAGAATCAAACATTTGAAGATTGAAGTTGAAAACACCTGGACAAAGGGAGCATTGAAAGGACCCAAAAGGCAACCTGAGGGTGACGAATGCTAAAAGGGGACAAGTAAAGGATTGCGGCGTGTCCGAGAGTGCAGGGAAAGCACTGAAATGTATGCATCAAAACTCTCCAAACAGGTTACCATCACAAAAGGTGCAACAAAGAGGTAAGATGGTGACTCCCCCAACAAGTTCAAATGTGGAGTGGCAAAAACTCCCAAAGTTCATTGGAAATGGGTCGGAGGATCCTATAAGGCATTGCAAAACATGTGAGACAATCTAGGTAGCGATTAGTCAAGACGACAAAACATATTGGCTGAGAGCATTTCCAACAACTCTTAGAGGGATAGCCATTGACTGGTACATCGAATTAGAAGCAACTCATAAGAATACATGGGATGCATTGAAAAGAGCGTTGTAGGAGGCATTCAAATTCTTGAGAGATGATAATGAAATTGTAGCGGAGATATACAACACTAAACAAGGAAAGCACGAGATTGTACGAGCCCACAATCTTACGACGTAGAATCAAGGAATTATTGGTCAAACTAGAAACGAGTTGGTTAATGGATTGAAGAAGAGATGGTTCATCGAAGGATTGATTCCTTTGTTGACGAAGAAGATGAAAGTCGTGCCTCCATCATTGTACGTCGATGCCTACAATTGGGCGATGGATATAGAAAGCCAAGATAAGACATCTTCTTGGGGAAAGGGGAGGACGAATGATGAGATCACAAACGATAGTAGCAATAGTGAATCAAAGATTGTTCAAGCCTTAAGGAAGGATATGATGAGAATGATGGAGCTAAAAGCCAAGAAGGAAAGTACAAAGGAAAGTACTGAGTGCAAGGTTGAAGGTCACATGAAAAGAAATTGTTCGAAATAATTGTTCTGTGACATTTGCTAGGTAATGGGAAATTCCATCAAGGAATACTCATACAATTTGAAGACAAGAAGCACACAAGTGCTCTTAATTCTAAGGGGAACAATCAACCCCTCCGATCACACCCTCGAAAGCATAGAACAATAACACCAATGCATCTCTTGGCGAATACCGAAATAGATGGGGGAATAACAGTTGGTTCAATAACAATAGACCAAGAAGTGGAATCTAGTATGATGCGAAGGAAAGATCGATGATCTAGTGTCGAAAATTTAACGAATGGGGTCATTTCGCCAGTGAATGTTAGAGCAACTAGAACAAAGCGGGGATGTTGTGCAAGTGGTGTGGATCGGGTGATCATGAAGACATCGATTGCTCAAAGCAAAAAGGCATTAACATGTTAGATGTGGAGGAGCGAGACGAGGAAGTTTTGGCAATTACCAGATCACAAACAAAGAAGGCAATATATCTAGACCCTCGTACGGACAAAGGAACGACTCTGAGAAGCCAAAGCAAAAGTGGAACAGGCGATGGTGAAAGAGTGAAGAACCTCTAACAAAATTGCAAGTGCCTCATTGTGGTCGGAGTAAAAAAGGAACATCGTACAACAGGTGCTACAAACAACTATACTAATCAAGGTAACAAACCTTCTCCAAACTATGCCACAATTGAGAGTGGCCATTACAAACATGGTTGGTGACGATCAAACTCAGCAACAGGAAGGTCAAAGAGAAGGCATGATAGTAGAGATGCCACCCGAGGGAAAACAAGTCATCAACCCAATGTTGCTCACAATGAACATAGGAAAGAAACCAATTGTTGTTCAAATGGAGATCAAGGGGAAGAGCCTAACAAACACTATTGTTGATGGATTGAGAGTCAACGTACTGCTCGAAGATACATGGAAGTGCCTAGGGAAGCCAACACTTTGGCCACCAACATTCCAATTGGTGGGCGCCAACCAACATGGCATCAAGCTATTGGGAACGTTGATGGTGCAGAAGGTGACAATTGGGACTCAATCGTTCCTATTGAACTTTGTGGTCATTCCATTGCAAAAGAAGGCGTACAATGCATTACTCGAGAGAGGATGGCTGATTGTAGCCAAGGCAGACCATAACTAGAAACGAAATACAATCTCCATAGAAAACAATAGGAGGAAGTACTTGATTGCCTTGAGAAATCAAACAGTGAGTGAAGAGATGGCATCGTCTGATTCGGATTCAAAAGGAGTAGAATCATGAATAGAAGAAGAAAGAAGATTTATGGAACAAAACTGCCCTTGGTCTAAGAGAGCATTTAAAGGCTCTTGAGCTCTTTTGTCAAGAGGTTGGGATGCAAGTGAACACTGGTAAAACTAAAGTTATGGTTTTCTCTCTGAAAAGGAAGAAACAACAGGTTGATTTTATTTTTGAGGGGAGCCCTTTAGAGGTGGTAGAAGAATACAAGTACTTGGGTATTGATTTTCACAATAGGCTCAGTTGGGAGACATGTAGAACGAAAAGGATTCAAGGTGGTTGGAGAGCTTCTTACTTGATGCAGAATAGGTGTAGGATAGCAGAGTTATGGGATTGGAAGACCAAGAAAACCCTTTTTGGTCTGTTGGTTACACCGGTGGTCCTTTATGGTTGTGAAGTTTGGGGAAGGAGCATGTCAAGCCACAAGTGGAGGAAGGTTGAAAGAATTCAAAAGTACTTAATCACTACTAGTATCAAAGTCAAGTCTTCGGTTCCCTACGAGATTCTTTTGGCTGAAGCTGGGATGTTTCCGATGGACGCTTCAGCTGTGATCCGATTATTAAGTTATTTAAAAAAAGTTGAAAACATGGATATGCAACGCTGGCCGAAATTGGTTGTTGAAGAGGAGCTAAACCGTAGGAAGAAGACTTGGATGAAACAAAATAACAATTGGTTGAGAAAGTGGGACATTAAGTTGCATGAATGTCCTAGCACTAATGAGGAGATTAAAAAGTTTGTGTTCGAGAAGTTTAGAGTTGCTATGTGGGCTAGGTAGCTTGGTCGCAAAAAAGCACATTATATCAAAGAATTCAACCCCATGTGGGAGCATGACGAAAAAGACTACCTAAGGGTCCCAATTAAAGGTAAGGTGAGGCTTCTTGTTGCGTAGCTAAGGACTGGGTCTCATCATCTTAGATGTGAAACAGGTAGGTGGACTGTCCCCAAGGAAGTGTGGGAGCAAAGAACTTGTATTTTTTGCAGCAAGGGGGTGGTTGGGACCGAATGTCACTTTATCTTCGAGTGTGCAGCTTATGAAGACATTCGTATCCAGTATGAGGGTAACTTGAAGGTGGTTAATCTAAATGAGCTCTTTATAGAGGATAGGGTTCTCAAGACGGCCAACTTCCTGATCAAGATTCATAATAGGAGAGCTGACTTGGAAAGAAAACTGAAAACGGTTAAAGATCAAACTCTGGGTCCCATAGGCTGATGGTCTC
The DNA here is from genome assembly GCA_007258455.2 of Sequoia sempervirens. Lineage (NCBI taxonomy): Eukaryota > Viridiplantae > Streptophyta > Pinopsida > Cupressales > Cupressaceae > Sequoia > Sequoia sempervirens. The sequence goes on from VDFB02197311.1 coordinate 14,895, forward strand.
GTGGACGATATTAAAATCATTCATTCATTCATTCATTGACCTCCAACATTGTTCGGAGAACGAAACAAGTTCGTTCAATGGGCTGTTTCATTGGCAAATGGAAGACTATGATGTGTTCCAGCATGATTGCAATATGTTGCAGGTTGGGGAGATTGAAGGAGAAGAAGAAGATAAAGCCACAAGTCGGACATTTCCTTTAGAGTATGAAGAATACAAGGAGGGAGTGGCTAGGGTGGATGACACACCAATGCATACTTTTGAATGAGACAAGGTGATCAAGTACGAAGAACCAAGAATGAAGAAGGCAAACTTAGGAGAAGAGAATAGCCCACGAATGATCCTAGAAGATAAAGCCACAAGTCGGACATTTCCTTCAGAGTATGAAGAATACAAGGAGGGAGTGGCTAGGGTGGATGACACGCCAATGCATACTTTTGAATGAGACAAGGTGATCAAGTACGAAGAACCAAGAATGAAGAAGGCAAACTTAGGAGAAGAGAATAGCCCACGAACGATCCTAGTCGGAGATGATTGGAATCTGGTGTTAAAGGTGAGCAACATTCAAGATCTTCACGGAATACAAGGATGCCTTTGCATGGATGTACAAAGACTTGAAAGGGATATCTCCGAAGCTATGTGTACATAGAATCCCTTTGGTACTAGGAGCACAACCTGTATGAAAGCAACCCTATTGAATGAACAAAAAATATGTTGCAAAGGTGCAAGAGGAAATAGAAAAAATGTTGGGAGTTGGAGTAATCTTCAATGTTGAAGTCAGTGATTGGGTCTCTCCCATAGTCATATCATTGAAAAAGAAATCCGAAAAAATTCGGATATGTGTGGATTTCAGAAGTTTGAATGCAGTAACTTTAAAAGACCCATTTTCTATCCCATTCACCGATTCCATAGTAGAAGAGGTGGTTGGTCATGAAATTTATTCATTCATGGATGGATTTTCTGGTTATAACTAGATAAGCATAGTTGAGGAGGACAAATTCAAAACTACGTTCATGGTCGAAGACAAAGTGTATGCATGCAAATGGATGTTGTTTGGTCTATGCAATGCTTCGACAGCTTTTCAAAGAATCATTTTGCACATATTCGACAAAATGTTATTGGGAAACTGGCATTCCTGGATGACTAGTTGATCTATAACGACCAAGACACATTTGAAGCTTTTTGAGAGTGCATGGAATGGTGCAAAGCAACATGGTTGGTGTTTAACCGAACAAGTGTCATTTCATGGTGCCTTAGGGCAAATTGCTCAGACACATAGTTTGCAAATCCGGATTGAAGACCGACCCAAACAAAATATGGGTGATCATACAGATGGAAGCACCTCAAAACATCATCGGAGTAACATCATTTTTGGGTCATGTTGGTTATTATAGAAGATTTATCAAAAAAATTGCCCAAATATCCTACCTGCTCGACGTACTCACAAGGAAAGGTCAACCATTCACATGGACAAAAGACCAAGAGAAGGCCTTCAATGAACTGAAGGTACGATTACTAAGTCCACCAATCCATGCATATCTGGACTAGAGTAAGGAGTTCCACGTACACGTCGACGCATCAAATTATGTAATTGGAGTGACAGTGGCACAATTGGGACCCCAAGGATTGGATCATCCAGTATTATTTGCTAGTTGGTTATTGTCAAAGGCAAAAAAGAACTATAGTACGATGGAGAGGGAAGCACTAGGAATGGTCTATGGCGTACAAAAGTTTAGACATTAATTGTTGGCAACATCATTCACATTCTACGTTGATCATCAAGCCCTTATGTACTTGGTGAACAAACCAATAATCCAAGGTCAAGTGAGTAGATGGCTCCTACTACCACAAGAATTTATGTTCACTATTATTGTTCAGCTAGGGAAAAGCCACGCCATTGCTGACCAACTGTCCAGAATCAAGTTAGGTGAACCACCCAATGGAGTAAGTGAAGACTTCCTAGATGCCCACTTATTCTAGTTTGCAACACTATTATCGTGGTACAAGAGCGTCGGAGAATACCTTTCCACTTCTACCTTCCCGAAGGAAATGTCACTGGGAGAGAGAAGGAAACTAGTCGTGAAGAGTAAAACTTTTCAGCTCATCAACGAAATGTTATATAAAATGGGGTTTGACTAGGTTCTACGACAATTTGTCATGGAGGAAGAAATCCCAGGAGTACTTAAAGAAGCACATGAAGGGGTTGTGGGCGAACATATGGGACTGGATGCTACAACTTGAAAAATCTTGTTGGTAGGTCTATGGTGTTCGACATTGCACACTGACGCTTGAGAATGGGTGGTGGGATGTGATGCTTGCTAGAGAGTTGGAAAATAGTTGAAGAGAGATTACATGTCATTCCCATCTCAACCCCATGAACTCTTCGAGAGGTGGTGGCTTGATTTCATTGGTCTGCTGAAAGTCAACCAACTACACCAGTGCGAATACATTGTTGTTGCCATGGAGTACCTAACAAAATGGGCGGAGGCTCGAGCACTGCAAGACAACATTGTAGTCAATTCGACGAGATTCATATATGAGCAAATTGTCACAAGGTACGATACTCCAATACAAATCACCAATGGTAGGGGAGGACACTTCGTGAACCACATCATTCGTCTGATGATGATGGAGTTTCGGATTTTTCATAACCTATCAAGCTCGTACTACTTGAGAGCCAATGGATAGGCAGAGTCCACAAATAAATTACGTGTCTCTGTTACTCATAAGTCATGTGGCATTGAAGAAGTTGACTAACAAGAGAATCTACTAGTAGTGCTATGGGCATATTGAATGATGTAAAAGGTGACTACGAGACACACCATTCCAATTGATGTACGGTCAGGAAGTTGTAGTCCCCATTGAGTATATGGTATCGAGCTTGAGGATTGCTGTTGAGAATCGACTAGGCAACACAAAGAGTTTGAAAGAACAACTATTCCTATTAAACAAACTTGACGAATGAAGAATACTCACCCAATGGGCAACGAAGGTGATGCAAAAAAGAAGGAAGTATTGACATGACAAACATCTCCAACGAGTGAACTTCCAACCTTGATAGTTAGTTTTGAAGTATAACGATCGTAATGAAACTAAACTAGGTAAGTTCATAGTGAGATGGTTCGATCCCTTTAAAATCTGAGAAATCACTAAAAATGGGGGCTATTAAACTAGAGAATCTGGACGATACTATATTGAAAGATAGTAGCAACAGATCAAAATTAAAGCCATATAAGGAGAGAACGATTGCAATCAACATGGTAGACTGGATGGCAAATGTGAGTAATGCGGGAAAGGACAGGAATACTATCACCCGAGAACCAAAAGGATTGGAAGGCGTAGTGGTAGAACTGATTCTGCAAGAACTTGAAGGAGTAGTGTTGGTGTACGTTTTATCATCCACCGAACACATAGAATAAAATGTCCAGAGACACTCTATCCTCTCTTGAAAAACCACCGCGTATGCTAAGATTGCGAGAAGATCATATGGCGATTCCAAGGTTTCTTTTGTCAGGTCTTGACGTGTGGATAAGCTCAATGGCCGTTGTGATTTGCTGGTAATAAACAAGGGGACTTACGTTAAAGAAATTTTCACAAGTTTGGGACTTAGGCGGATTTATCATTAAAGGCTTTTCAATTAGGACTTCAATTCGGATCTAAAAAAAAATAGCAAAAAGATAAGGGTTTAGGGGATCTATTCTACGCCTAAGAATTTAAGAGATAGTAAGGATCCGGTGAAAGGAATAACCGCACTTTGTTTCGCCTCCTTAGGACAACTTACGCAAAGTGGGTGCAATCTTCAAGGGGTGTGATAATGATTTTCAAGCGTCGAATGAGACTGAAGTTAAGCTTCCACAATTATAAGCTCAGGCTAACTTTACGCATCGAATGCAAATCATCCATTCGAAGAAAGTATGAGCAATACTTCACCATTGAATCTATACGATCAATCTCTCATTCACTTAACCAATATTCAAAAGCAAATTCTACTTAATTTAATTCTAACTCTAATCTATGGTAGAAGAAGATATGCAACCTCGCTTACTACTTGACAATAAAAGTTATTCAAAGCAAATCATGCATAAGAGCTTTTATTATCGGAAATAGTCTCAATGCAACAATTTCATATACTGTCTCCACACAAATGAAAGTGAGAGATCACTAGTTTAAATAGAGTTTCAAAAATCAAATGAAGGGCCGAGATTAAAACAATATTGACGGCTAAGATTATTACAACTCAACCCTAATTAGGGTTGCCCAAAATAACATCAGTTATCAATCAGTAACAGGCAGTGAAGTGGCAGTTGGAGCTATCATCAAGGAGAGGCGTCCCTATCTGCTTGGTCAACATTGCGCTCGATGAATCTGGACACGACCGCGATAACCTCCTCCATCGTGACGAGCGACAACATGCTAATCCAGAATTCCAGTCTATCCAAGTCCTCAGCACATTTGGCGAATGTGCTTGCCCAATCCGCCTCCTGCTTCACAAAATCATTCTGGATGGCCAAGAGACTCGCCACTCTTGCAAAATCCTGTCTCAGAAGTGGTCCAATAGCCGAGAAGAAAACCTCCTGAACCTTACGTTTCAACCTCTCCAGCTGCATGTCGTTTTCCCGGACAATCTCACGGTCAAACACCTCTGCAGTTGTCATATAAATTTTCTCCCGGATTTCTTTGACCTGCTCTTCAACTCTGAGCCCATTCGCTTTCGCCCTCTCCAGAACCTCTTCCCGTATAGTCACTGCCCAAAACCAATGGTGAAAATCATACGCTGCTCCTGCAACAATCACCTTTTTTTCAACCAACTCTTCTCTTGGAATGCCCTTCAGGACCCTGAGGCATGGAATAAGCCTTTCCTGAATATCTGGAAGGTTGTCCCAAATTTCCGCCATATCAACAAGTCTGGAAAGAAAAGAAGAGGTTTTCCCATAGGCAAGTGCCAGTTTCTCCATGAACGAGGCTGCTTCAGTGCCCTCGCTTATCATCCATTCCTGAGCCTCCTTGGTTGTGACCATCCCGTGCTCTACATCCTTGGCTATTTCCTGTGAGGGATTAAGGAGAGGAGGAGCTACCGCATCACCCTGATTGAGTGGCTGGGTCAGATGTCGTATGTACTCCTTCAGGCGTTCAACTTCCCTTTTATACTCCTTTTTCGCCACTTCTTTTTCCAGTCTCGCCTTGACAATTGAGACAGAATTATCTAGTTCCTCCACTTCCTGACCTTTTGTGGTTGGGCCAAGATCTATGGTGGTTATGGCGTACTCTTGAGGAGTGATCTCATCTTGTGGCTTGTCCACTGTCGGTACTGCGATGTGTATGGAACGACTGCCTGCCTCGTCCCGCTGAATGGTGGAAAATTTCTTGGCCGGCTTCTTAATTGCAACCTGTTCCAACCTTGCCAAGAAGTCCGCAGTATCATCCTCCTCTTGGGCTTCTTTTGGCGCCTGAATCTTCATCCTTTCTATCAGCCAATCCGGGATGGTAGGCTGCTCAATGCCATCTCCCTCCTGAACGCTCTCTTCATTGGGGACATCCAAGACTCCTCTGAGGGCGGAAATCATTCCCTCTTCGAAGTCATCATCTTGGGCTTCCCTCTCGTTATCTGAACCTAATATTTTTGTACCCGTATGAGATGAGAGGTCCTCATCATCCAGCTGAATAGGCTCATTGTTCTCTTCTTGGACTGCAGAAGCTTTAATCATTTCAACCAAGGACTCCTCTGCAGTGGCCACCAGTTCGTCAATATTCCGAGACGCCGCGGAGCGAGATGATTCTCCCCTCTGTCTTTTCTGAACAGGCTCTACACTTGGAACTACTTCCTTCCTCTTCTCTCCAATCTCAACCAAATCCTGATGGGATGCGCCAGCATTGGAGGAATACGATTCTGTCTCGCTCAGTAAATCATACGTGAGCGTTATTCTTTTTTGTCTCATCTCCTAGACATGATGGTCAACTCACCACTGAGAGTACTTGGTCACTGGTCTCATCAAGGTTGCCAAGTCTGAGTGCTCAGACTTTGACCACCTTTCGGGAGGAAGAGGTCGGCTTTCCTCGAAGCGTGGCTGGATGTAGTTTCCATCGTCTTGCAACTGATCAGGCACCCGACAAAGTTCAATCGCCCTCATGAAGTCAACTGGCATTCTGGACCATAATCTTCTTCTGACCTCATATTCATCAGCGGCATTCGCCCAAAAGTCCTCCAGCTCCACTCTGTGCTTGTACCTTCTCCCATCCACTGTCTAGATATGATGATGTGGGTCAAAATTGGCCCTGGACTTGTAGGCTGTGAATGGGTACCACTGGATCTCCAGCCTGGCGCTCTCAGCTGCTTGCGCTGATGGACAGGATTCTAACATATTCCCGATGAAAAATGGGATTGTAACAGCTGCCTTTTTAGTCGGCCTTTGGATGTTTTGATAATCTTCCAACTGCCTTAGGACTTCAAGCAGGATCATCCGATTTGTCGGATAGATGGGCAACTTATAGGGATTTCCAGTAAATCCCTGGATCCTGAAATACGTAAATTTAGGAAACTGGATGAACCAGGATCCGTATTTACTGATCAAACTCTTCGCCTCACGACTCAGCCTTTGATGCACTCCTCCTTGAAGTGTTCTGGTAATATGCATTAAGAAGGCATCGTGCACCCTTCTGAAATGGGACTTCTCCTTTAGTTGGAGTTGTGGGTAGCAATCATAAGGTCTGAGTTCATTTTCTCCATTGCCCACTTTGCCTTTGCAAACTAATCCTGAGTATTTATATGACGGCGGTGGTAGACAGTATGTCGATCAAATTGTTATTGAACCATTTGCGTAAATCGTCGCCAGTGGTGCCGAATGACCGATGCGTCATCGATGAAATTATCGTCGTGTCAGACCGTTGAACGCTCGGGCTATGGCGCTGTCGTCAGTCGCCAGTCTGGTCGGTATCGTCAGGTTTTTGCGTTTGGGTGCGGTGATGCGTGGCATGCGGTTGGCGTTTGCTTGCCGAGACAATCCATGGCGGTAGGGAATCGGCTGCCTGAAATATTCCATTTCTCACCATTCTTCTGGCAATTGGTGTTGGAAGTCCGTTATGTCCATATACTCTTTTCTTGAACTCTTCGAAGTTGACATGTCCCAGATCGATGTTTGCAACATTTTTCCACTTTGAATTAATTTTAGATTCTATTTGAACCTGCTTCTTTGTGAACTTCGTCTACCTTCTTGCTGGTCGCCCACAGTAGTCATTAACCTACTGATCATCTCTTATTAATACAAGAACTTTTTTCTAAAAATATAATTAGCGCTTGTGTTGAATATTTGCCTCAACAATAAATAATTAAATTTCTCACGAAAAAGCAAGTTGAAAGTAAATGGATTAGCTTGAAATTTTGCTTAGAACTTAACCAGCTTGAAAGATAGAAAGAGAATAGAGACTTATTCGAATTGAACTTCAAACCCTCGATTAAAGAACTGGCTGCAAATTAGATTTAAATTTTGAGGATTTAATCAAAAGAAGCAAGTGATGAAATTAAGCCCCTCTCTTACAAAAAATTCTACTTCTCCGGCCGGATAAAATCTTTTCACTTCGAGAAAGAAATTCTTCTTCAACCTCAAAGTACTTCTTCCCTACAGAAATTGATCTTACGCAAATAATTACTTACTTAATTTCGAGAAAGGTTTCCAACTTCTCCAATTTTGTGCTTAACTGAAAATGGAAACTCGATATAATCTTTGAAGAACTTGATTTGTTTTAGCAACTGCCTTCTTCTTTCTCGATCTCGATTTGTTTTCTCTTGTTCAAACAGGCAAGTTTCCTTTATTTTTCGAAAAGAATCCATGTCGAGCTTATCTAGGCAAATCTCTTTGATTTTCAAAAATTCGATTTTTGCTCGAATGTTTATCTTTAATTCTTGAATTTTTGAAAAACATTAAATGTCCAATTAAATTCGATTTTCCAAGTTTTAAATCATGTCAAATTTAATTTTGCCTATTGGATTTTTATCTTTGTCCGGCATAATTTATTTTCCTCCGATATACGTCTGGCGAATTTAATTTTGTCCAAGGCCTTTTAAATTTCCGCGTATTTGAAAATAAATTATTAAAATATTAAAATACTTTAATTTATTTCCAACCCGTTCGTTTTGGACCCATGGCTATTTCGATTTTCTCTCTTCTTTGGCTAAAAGTTTATTTTCCAATTTTATTCCAATTTTTCGTCTAGCCAAGTCAAAATTCTAGCCATTCCGTCGATAAATGTTATGCCAGATCTTCATTTTGAATTGTGTCGGGCCAATTTTCTTATGCCAAAATCAATTTTTCTCTTGCTCGGATGAATTTCTCTAGGCAAAGTCTTTGTCTGGATGTCTTCCCTAGGCGAAATTCCATGATACTTGACAAAATTTTAACCCTCTTAGCCAATGGCGGACTTTCCTACCTCTTTGCCTTGTGCATTTTTCTCTGTATACTTGGCCAACTTTATCAAATTTTCTCTAGACATCCAAACTTTAGGCAAATTTTTAATCCTTCTTCTCTTTCATGTTAGGCGAACTTCATTTTCTCTTTGCCATAGCCTAGGTGGACTTCCTTAAGTCTTTTCCACCTTCCATCAAGACATGGCGGACTTTCCAAATGTTATGCCAAGGTGTGGCGGACTTCAAAGAAGGTTTTCCAACCCCCTCTTAAGTCATGGCGGACTTTGAAGGGTCTTTGCCAATGTCAAGGCGGACTTTCCAAGGTCCTTGCCATTCTTTCTTAAGGTTGGGGGGACTTTGAATGGTCTCTGCCAAGTCTAGGCGGACTTTAGAACCTCTTTGCCAAGTCCCACCTTTTAAGGGCGGACTTCAGAGACATTTTGCCATCTTCCCTTATTGCTGGGCGGACTTTCCATAGTCCCTGCCATTCTTTCTTAGGCATGGCGGACTTTGGACAAGGTTTGCCATTTTTTCTTACGTCCCACATTTTAAGGGCCAACTTCCTCAAGGTTGAACATGTTGCTTAATGGCGAATTTTCCAGACTTAGACAGAATTTTACCATGAATTTTATGCTCTTTTGGTCAATTTTTTTGGTGATTTTTACTCAGATCTGACTGATTTTTCAATGATTTTCTAGATTTTCCCATGCTTTTCAGTAGATTTTCTCAGATTTTTGCCATGCTTTTCCATGCTTTTTACTTGATTTTTCGATTTTCTCTTTGATTTTTCAATGATTTTTCGATTTTTTGGTTGATTTTTGGATCTAAAGATGGAAAGTTGACTCGTTGACCAGGGTTGACTTTCTAAAAATAGAAAAAGCAAAATCCCTAAAAAATAGGGAACCCCGTTTGGTCCAAAAATGCCAAAAATGAAAAAACGAAAAAGCAAAAAAGCAGATTCCCTAAAAAATAGGAAGTGTCAGAATTGGCCGAAAGCACAGGCGATCCTCGTCTCCCGGGCCTTCTGAGCACTTCCATGACGTTTATGCACTGATTCAAGCATGGATTATTGACTTGGCTCATATGACTCTCAAAAAACTGGCTTGAAACTCTGAACAAGGTGACCTCATGAAACCGTTGCAAGGAGACAAAACCCTAAAAACGAGCAGACTACTGGGGGTCCCCATTTGCGATTGGGCGATGTGTGAAAAGGTCACAACAAGTAGCAACACCAAGAATCCATCGACATTTAACAAATGTACTCTTTGGACCACCTGCAAAATGGATCAAGTCACATGACGGATGGCACCTAAAAGCACCTTATGCAGGACAGAGGCAAGGATGTATTAGCTACAAATTGGATGAAGACTAGAAGAGGAGGAAGACTGTCGAAGAATGGCACATAGAAGAACATTCAAAAGACTTGGAGGAAGGACCTAACCTATGACCAATGCTGATGGCTGAGAACTACTTTGTGGCAGAATACTCTGGATACAATGAAGACATCATCCAGTGGGCATTAGACCATAACATGAAACCACCTTTGCTACCAACTTCCAATATGTTATGGCATGTAGTCCACAATCCAGCGGCACCCCCAATAGTCAAAGGGATGAAGTGAAATGGTATCAACAAGAGTTGGTATGTACATTGACGATAGTCAAAAAGCTAAAGGTATGGAAAATATACCTTTATTGGAAAAATTATTCGATTTACAATATGTCAAAAAACTTGCTGCAAGTATGAATGCTACAAGCGACCATGGCAAACTTGTATGTGACCCCAAGCTACAAAAATAAAACAAAAATAAAAAATTGAGCAAAGAGGATAGAAAAGAAAACGAGAAACCGAAGAAGATAAAAATAAAAAGCCAAAGATTATTAAAGTGCAAGAACTAGAAAAAAACAAAAAGTTAAAGTGGAAATTATCAAGGAAAAATATTAAATTATTGAAGTTAGGAAATATTAAAAAATTAAAAGGTGGATATATTAAATATTTTAGTTGGGAATTATTAAAAGGAAAAAAATTGAAAGTATCAAAATTGGAAAAAATTAAAATATTGCCAAGGAAAAATTATAAAGTACATATTCACTTAATAATTCTCGTACAATCTATTGAAGAAAAATTCAAACGATAAAAAGTTTATAGCATTGTACAACATTATCTTGAACAAAAGGTTTACATTGTACGACTTGGGAGAAAATATTTTGTATGACACTGGCATAATGAAATCATAGTACGGTAGGGAAGAAGAATCAATATCGTATGGTGTGGAAGAAATTGGGACAACGTATGATAGGGAACTTTCACACGGTTTGCTGTACGGTGTTCGTACATCATACGGCTTTGGTGGCAAAGGAGCGTACGACCCTTGAAGAATTTCGTATGGTGAAAATGAAGTATTATCGCTGTCGTACAATAGAAAACTCCTCGGTGCAACGTACGACACAAAGGATTTGTTGTACGGTGCGAGAGTGAACAACACATATGGCACGAAGGGTTGGTTGTATGATGTAGGAGAGAACAACACAAGATTTCTAGACATCGTATGACATCATCAATTTGTAGTGCGTGGTTCGTACATTGTACGATAGAGACAAATAAGGTACATTGTATGACTTGAGTGTGGATGACAACAACAAACAAAACATTTTAACCTTGTATGGTCTGAGAGACGGACTCCACCATTTTTCACAGTATGGTCTCCATTCATTCCTTCCTGCACAATACTGATTCACAGTTATTACAATTGTTTCTCTGAAGGTATTGTCTATTTAATCTTCATTATTAACTACCAAAAACATATTGTCGAATAGTTTTTTCAGCCATGGATGCTAGCAATAGTAAGGGGGAAGAAGGTATTGCACTATAGGACTCAAATTGCTACAACAAAATCGAGCACGAGGAAAGAGGACGAGACGGGAGTAGATGCATTGACATGGATAGTCTCACTGGCAGTGAATGCAGAACATGGTGGTAGAGTAACCAGGACAACCATGCATTGAGGGTAGTATTGAGACACACATGGGTAGATAAAGTTGTGCAACTTTTGTTCTTTAACTCTTAGAATTTTGAGCCTTTCTTGGAGGCAATGGTAACAAATTATTGTAGGCATTCTCACAAATCCATCATTCATTATCAAGGTTGTTAGGTAACCATTTCCTTTTGGTCAATAGATTTTAGCTAAGTGTTGGGCATATCTACCACAAGTACTACCATTTGTAAGCCGGCAAGGTAACTCACCCAACAACATAAAGAAGCATCACTCAAGAGAGTATGCCAACCTGATCTGACGCAGTAGGACAATATATGGAGTGTAGAAAATAGGGGTCTGAAGAAGAATTTTTTGGCTACACCAGAATGGAAATGCATCATGGATTTAATCAAGTGTAGACTAACAGGTGCGAGTAGGGCATTTGATGTAGCCATCTGGATGATTGATTACATGATCGGATTGAGCATTGGTAAAGTCTACAACTAGGCAAGATTGTTATTTGAAAGAATTTGAGAGTTTTTGGCACAAAAACACAAGGAATTTATATGATGCAGCATGCCATTGCCCTCTTCCTGATGCCATCCATACTTTGGTTCTCGCCAAGAAGTGGGGGATGTTTTAGCTAGTAGCTCAGTTGGATCCCTCATGGCTGACGACGTTCTATTGGACCACCCTCAATATACAGGCATTGGGGGAGAGGAGACAACATATCGAACCAGCAGGAAAAGGAAGCAAAAGGATGCATTGGGCGATGGAGGAGAAAGTGTTGAAGACGACACACCCATAGAGTTGTCCTCTACATCGGCCACCACATCAATGGAGGAGGAGGTATCACTTGCTGTCGATGCACGATCATTGCCAGAGATGGACATAGATGAGGTGATACCAATCAATGAGATTGTTACGACATTGCCACCGCCATCGCCAACCACTCTGCCAACAGTACCCATACTGCTAGTCACATCGCCAAGATTGCCAATCACAACACCAGGACTACCAGTCACATCGCCAAGATTGCCAATCACAACACCAGGACTGCCAACCACACTACCAAGACTACCAATCACATTGCTGGGATTGCCAACACTAGGACTACTAGTCACTTTGCGAGGATTGCCAACTACATTGTCGG
>VDFB02197312.1:0-13789 GCA_007258455.2 Sequoia sempervirens
AATAATATTAATTGAATAATTTTTAATTAAATTTATATGAAATTAATATTAACTAGCAATTGCACCTTGGTGTGCAATGGGTATGTCGAAGAGGTGTGGAAGGTTAATTAGGAAAATAATTGGTTTTTTTTGCATACATTTGTGTAGTACATGAGGTCAAATGGCAGGCCATTTAGAAAATGATGTTACTTATGCAACAAAGCTCTCAATTCAGAAGTGATAGCTTCAAATCAACTATGCATCCACGTACAAGGATCCAAACATGACTAAAATAAAACCTCTTAATCAAAATGATAAGTAGGCTCTACAACTAACAAGGTCATGTTTGTTTGCAATGCAAAAAGAGGGAGAGATAGAGGGGGAAGAGAGAGAATAGAAATGGAGATAGAGATAGGGAATGAAAATAGAGATGGAGATGGATAAGGACGGGTATATGGAGAGAAGGAGAGGGAGATATAAAGAGAGAGGAGAGAGGGATAAATAGAGATGGAAGAGATAAATGTATAGAGGGAGAGATAGGGAGAGAATGAGAGGGGGAGAGATAGAAATAGGAAGTGATATGTAGAGAGAGATATATAAAGGTAGAGAGAAATGAAGAGATAAAGAGATAGAGATAGAGGGAGAGTTAGAGGTAACTCAATAAATAAAGAGGGAGAGAGAGGAAGATATATATAGAGAGGGTGATATAGGGAGGGATAGGGAAAGAGATAGAGATATAGGGAGAGAGATAAAAAGACAAGGAGATAGAGGTAGAGAAAGATATGGATAGAGAGAGGTAGATAGAGCTAGAGAGAGGTATAGAAAGAGAGGGAAAGAGAGATAGGGAGGGAGGGAGGGAGAAACATGGAGTGTCTGTGTATATGAGTGAGAGAAAGAGATGTGGAGAAAGAAAGATAGAGAGGGAGATAGATATATATAAATAAATATATAGAGAGGGGGAGAAACAAAGAGAGGAGAGCTCAGAGTAGAGAGATATAGAAAGAGGGAATGGTAGAGATAAAAAGAGGGAGAGATTGGGTTAAAAAGTAGAGATAGAGAGATAGATATAACTTGGGAAAGATAGAGGGGGGGAGAAAGATAGATATATATGGAGAGATGGAAGGAGAGGGGAAGAGGGAGAGGGAGAAATAAAGATAGAAAGAGGGAGATAATGAGAGGGGGAGATGGAGAGATAAATGTAAAATATAGGAAGTGATATATAGTGAGAGATATAAAGAGCGATATATAAAGATAGATATATAGAGAGTAGGAGAGATGGAGGGAGAGGTTGAGTGTATAAGAGAAAGAGATAGAGATAATCAGATATAGGTAGAGAGGGAGAGGGAGAGGGAGAGATGGAGGGAGAGGTTGAGTGTATAAGAGAAAGAGATAGAGATAATCAGATATAGGTAGAGAGGGAGAGGGAGAGGGAGAGATGGGAAGATAGAGATAAAGGGGGCAAGAGTGAGTGATAAATGAGTTTATAGAGACAAGTAATAGAGAGAGGGCGAAGAGATAGAGAGATAAAGATAGAGATAGGCAAGGAGAAACAAGAAGTGTGTCCCTCCCTCTCTTATTTGCTCTCCTTTCTACTTTCTCTTCATCTCTGTCTCTCTCTCTCCATCTACCCCTCGCTCCCTCCACCTCTCTTTCAATTTTTATATTTGAAATTATTATATATATTCAGTTCATATTAAATTATATTTATTAATTTATATCATATAAGATAATAAATATTATTATAATACATTTTTATATATAAAATTATGCATAAATAAATAACATATATATAAATATTTAATATATAATATTTTAATAAAAAAATTAGCTTTATAATAATTTAAATAATATTTAAAATTTACATTATATAGAATATAGAATAACAAATAAAATAAATTCATTACATATTATATTATATTTAATAGTTTGTATAATATAAGATAAAAATATAATTTTATATATAAAATAAATACATAATTTACATATTTATTATTTGTAATATACAATATTTTAATTAATAATTTAATTGTGTAATAAATAAAATATTATTTTAAAAATATATTAAATAATTTTATATTATATAAAATCAATTAAAATATAATAATATAATATTAAAATAAATTCATTACAAATTATATTATATGTAAGAATTTATATAATATGAAAAGATTAAATGTGTTGGATGACTTCATTCTTATTTGTCTTTCAAGGTCAGATTTAATTATACAAATTCCAATGATTGTTTCCATTTTCTTTAATTGTTCAACTTTAGAAAGCAAGCAGTAAATGTACCTAAACCAATGTCATTTCCAAAATAATTGCTTTTTGTCAGGGAGATTTTATGTTCCAAAGTCCCCGATTGAAAAAACGTACAAGCCAAGCACAGGAATTTGATGGTCTATCTGACCATTTTTTGCATTTTAGATTGTAAATTACAACCTAAAAATTTATTAGACCATATTATTTGACTTGCTATATTTTTATATAACCGTAAATATGACACTTAAAATTATTATTAAACCGTAAAAATTTATTGTAATATATATATAATATTTATGATAAAAATATAAATTAATTTAGAATTGGAATAATTCTTTCTAATTTCACTTTATATTAATATATATGATTTATAATATTTATTATAAATATATTTATTAATTCAAAATTTGTTTAAAAAATAAATTTTCAAGATTAAATATAGTTCTTTCTAATTTTTAAAATATTTTTAACAATAAATTTAAGATTTTGATATTTTTACTAATAGTTATGATTGCTCTATATTAATATATATTAATTCAAAATCTTTTGAAAATAGAATATAATTGTTTTTTAATTTTGAATATTTTCACAAGATTTATTTTCTATAGGAATTTAGAAACTTCTTGTTAATTGTAACATAAATTTAAGATTTACATTTATTTCTAATTATCAATATTTTCTAATTTAACAATTTTTTAGTATATATAAGATATCCATATGAATAATTACATAACTCAAATTTTCACTATTTTTTCAACAACATTTTGTTTAGAGGTGAGCATATTCAAATTTTATTTGGCTTTTACAAATAATTTATGTTTTTAGATAGATGAATTTAAGGATTAAACTATAAAAAAATTCAACGACATTTATTTTATAGCATTTTTTTTTAGTGTGATTCGTGAGATTTGATTTTTTTCAAGATAATACAACATTTGTGTTTTATTGGTGAGCATGTTGAAATTTTAGATAATGAGTTGAATAAAGATTAAACTATTTTTAATTTTATATAATCATTTCTGAATAGGTTTGAAATTGATAAATTTGACACTTAAATTTTTTCATAAAACGTAAAATGACAGGTATTTAAATAAACAAACCGTCACCAAATTTTCATATAACAGGTAGGGGATGGCGTCAAATTCAGGGCTGGTACAAGCTTAACTTTTTTGTTGTTTTAAAATCTTTTATATTAAAAGAATATTTAAAAAACTTAAATACTAAATAATGAAAAAGTAAAACTTTTATTTGTTACTTTTCCTTATAAAGAAACGTGGCTATGGAAGCTTTTTTATTATAAGAAAAAAAAGGTTTAAAAAAATTAAAGTTGAAATTTAGGGTTTAAATTTGACGGTCAACCTGTTGTTAAGCAATTTTTTTGTGACAATCATTTATTTGAATTTGCCTTTCAAATATTAAAGGTTATCTATTTTAAGAAAAATATATGTAGATTGAAAAAACATATATAAAAATAATTACATAGAAATTTTGACAGTTTAACTAAAATTTTACTATTCAAGTGATACAGTCTTCCTAAAATTTTAATTGTATTTTACAACTAAAATGACTAAATACGACCATACGACCATCAAATTTAAGCCTTGAGTTGAATGAAATTATATTTCATTAAATCCTTCTAGCAGGCAGGAAAAATAATACTTAAAATGAGCTTGAGAATAAAGAGTTGCATGCAGAAAAACCTAAACTCTAATATTTTTAGGTCGGTCATGAAGGGTATGCATGGCAAAGAGAAAATGAAGTTGCACAAAGGGTTGAGTCCAAATAAAATTGTTTTTATTGATATTTAAAAAAAAAAAAAAAAACTTTTAAACTAAGGCTAGAGCCCAAAAAAATTGTTTTTTTAAGAAATTTGAACATGCAGAGATATACAATTTTTTTTTTATAGATTTCCAAAAAAGTAGATTAGTCTTTTTTCTAAAAAGAATTTTTGAACTAGGGTTAGATCCTAAAAAAATTTGATTTTTTTAACAAAATGTAAAATATGGAGATTTAGCCTAATATTCCAAAAGGATTACAGAACTAATGAACTGTTCTAATTTTTTTGAAAAAATAACCCTTTATTAGAGGGTTTTTAAAATTTTGCAAAAAAAATAAAACATGCATGCAAATTATAATGGATTTTTTTTTAGATTTAAACTAATATTGTAAAAAAAACTTAGAAAACTTTACATGATATAACCTGCACAAAGGATAATAAAACTTTGAATTGAAATTTATAAAATAAGATAAACCCTTATTCGGTTTTAAAAAAAAAACTGAAATTCCTACACAATAAAACTAAGTTAGAAAAAACAAATATCAAACAAGAAACAAAATAGACTTTGTCTCTTCTCTTTTTCTCTTTGAGTGCCTCGAATGTTGTGCTTAAAAAACTTGGTAAACCTTCAACAATGTATCTCACAAGATTAGTAATAACAAAGCTCTGATACCATGAAAGAAAAAATAAATGAGCAATGGAAAGAACTAACTAATGAGCATTGTTTGAAGGAAAGAGATTACCAAGATATAGAGAAGCCAAACCAAGCACCACCAAATGCAAAGAAGACACAAGAATTTGGTAAGGAGAAAAAGCAAGAAAAAACCCCAATATTATGAATAGAGGCAAAATGCCTAAGAATGATACAAAGAGAGAGAGAGAGAGAGAGAGAGAGAGAGAGAGAGCACTTAAGCCTTAAGCTTGCATGCTTGAATATGAAGAATGAGAGGAGAGGCACCTCAATAAATAGAGGTGAGAAGATGAGTTAGAATGTAACTCCCAACTCAATGAATGCCACCATTCATCTATGTGTGTGTAATGTGTCAAGAACCTCTTAATGAGGTGGCTACAAATATTCCTTAATAAAGGAATTAAAAATAAAATGAGTCATCCTCACACATGTGTGAGAAGACAAAAAGACAAAAGACTTGTGGGGATTCCTTTGGAATATTCCTACAAGTTAATAAATAATTACAATTAAAGAATAACCTTTACCAAGTAAAGATTAATCTTCTAACAGTTTCCAATATATGATGAATCAATTCTTGCAGTTCATGGAGCCTATTTTTTTCTAGAATTTTAGGTGGATGTGGGGTCCCTTTACAATAACCTCTCTATTGTTTTCATCATATCAACACCATTTGATTGTGGAAAGAATGAATGCACTCTTGCAAAATGTATCATTTAAGAGTGATGTAAAGGTGCCAATAGCCATATTTTTTATTCTACATGTTGTGGGGCTAAATTGACTATGCTAGGACATAAGGTTGAGTGGGTGAATGCTATGGAATCACCATTTTTCTTCCTAGGTATCTCGATTCATTTGGGCTACAAGGTTATGACAAAGTCTCTTAAGAGCCTTGAGAGTAAAAAAATGCAAATCTATGATAGAGAAATTCTCAGAGTTTGTGAGGCCTACAAATATTATGTTTGGACATAAAGGTGAATATGGGGTCCCTCCATAATAATATCTCATAACTTTTTTCATCTCAACACCATTTGATCATAGCAAGAATAAATGCATTATTTCAAAATATATCATTTGAGAGCAGTGCAAAGATGCTAAGAACCGTATTTTCCATTCTATAGGTCATGGTGCCAAACTAAATATTCCAACATGTCAGAGTGTGTAGGTGAGTTCTAGGGGAGGCCCTATTTCATTATCCAAGTGTTCTGATTCATCTTGGCTACAAGCTTTTGATAATTTTTCTTAAGATCTCGAAGAGAAAAAAGTTTCCAAACTTTTTCCTAACTATTCTCTCAATCCATGACACCCAAGAATGTCTCATTTGCACCTACAGGTGGATGTTGAGTACCTTTATAGTACCTTGTCTCAATTTTTCAACTCCAAACTATTTTACCATGCCAACAATGAATGTATTCTTACAAAATGCCTCATTTGAGAGTAGTGCAAGGGTGCCAATATGAATATTTTTAATTTCACTCCTCATAGGACTAAATTTATTACACTAGCACATCAAGGTGGCTAGGTGAATTCTATTGGAGGAAACATATTTTTCCCCTAGTCTCTTGATCCTTCCAAGCTACATTATAACATGAAAATTGAGAGGACAACAATCAACCCTTGATGCTATCATAACCATCAATTATCTAAGAATGCACTTATGAATGTCAGATATCCTCTAGATAGCTCATTAAAATCCTATGAAATTACTAGAGGTTGGCAATATGAAATAAACTATATACATATGAATTCATGACCAAGATAGGATTTTCATAAATGGGAAAAAAATGACTATCCACTTATCTTTTGGTTGTCTTATACCATTTTGTGTAGAATTATCACCATTCTCATCTTGTGATTTTTCATAATATCCTTCTGTTTCCTCAACCCATGTTGAATATTTTCAGCTTTAAAGAGATAAAAGGGTTAATATTTACCATCCCAAATCATACATAATGCTACCATAAGGGTGTGATAGTCCTAAAATCATCCATATGTTAGTATGAATTTTACAAATGAGCTAGTCATCCTATCTCAAAGAATACCTAAGATGTGTGAGAACATAAAGAGTTCAAACACAACATGCCATACAAACCCTATCACAAAATTATCTAATAAATTAGATAAAAAGATGTAATATTTGTGTTAAATAGCCAATAAAAGCTTGTGATCAACAATAGTAAAAATTGTCATAAAGCTCTTAATAATAATCATGTAGATATTAATATGCATAAGAACATGTTCAATGATTTTCCTTAATTTAACCGTTTGAATTAATTATACATAAATTAAAAAATTATTTATTTTAATTAACTCACATTGGCTAATACATGTTTCCTATGCACTCATTGGATACGTCAAACCACATAAAAATCTGATAGCATTGTATAGAAATAATAAATATGAAAACATCTATAATCATAATTGTTCATCATATATATAATATAAACTTTCATGTACATAATTTCATGGTAATTTCATATAGTGTATACATTATGTCATGAATACAATGAACGTATAAATAAAGCCATATAAGCATACCATGTTATACATTAGTTAAACAAATGTGCACAAAAAATTCATATAGGTGTACGATGTTATATATCGGTAAAACAAAAATGTATGTACAAAAAATTCATAATATAGTTAATCCTATGGATTGGGATAGAAGATTTGACAACTCTCTATATGTTAGGAAGATGTAGAGGCAATTTATGGTTATTACTTTCAAACCTACTAATTGACCTCCTCTCTAAATTATTGTGGATGTCCACCTATTAATACAATAAAAATATACACATTAATATATAAAAAGGAAATATGTACAATGACATAAGTAAATAGTCAATTACCACAAGTTAAAAATTTATCTCAATCATTCTTTGCTTCTCTTCATCTGTTTGAGGGCTAGGTGTATGGACTAGAGGTATGACCACCTGTGATAAGCATGAAGAAAAAAATTAGACTAAAGATGAATATCATTTAAATTTACACTAAATTGTGTGGAATAAAACAAGAAATACAAAATGAAATCTACATAGCCCATACCTCTATCAAATGCATTGTAGAAAAACTATTTTAGCAATTCCCACCTCCATTGTGCCATGAATATTAGGAGGGGCCTAAAATAATATCATCAATTAAAAAGAAAACAAGATTATTTGACTTAAATATACCTAGCATTATTTACAAACATAATGATTAAAATGGTAAAACTTACATCAATGAAAGTTGACATACGACCACTATTAACAATATGTTTTGATGTTGAAGGAATAATATTCACTTGTTCATCATCAAATGTGAATTTTAAGATTACTATTGATATATTTTTTACATGTAGTATATTTACTATTTTGTTACAAATTACACACCTCTGGACTCACATGACTAAATTATCAGAAGCTAAAGGGCCAATAGGTATAAGATGAATACTCTAGCCTTAGAATTTCATTATATACAATTATTTACATTAATTTGTATTCATAATAAATTAACATATATAATCTTAGATTTAAAAAGAAAATATAATAAATAACTTACCTATCTATCAATGCCAAAAGTTCTATCAAGCAACTCATTTGTCAACACGATATTATCTAATATAGGTGTATCCTCCCCATGGATTTGCATACCATATTGTAGAACCCCAATCCTAATACTTGCAAAACACAAGAAACAAATACATAGTTAGATCAAATGCAAGTAAGAATTAAGATTCCACATGAAATCCATTAGCAATGCTCAAAATAGGAAATAAGAATGAAGAACACAATGAAAAGGTAACAAAATCCTAATTAAGCAAGCAAACTCTTGATCCCATGGGGGAATTGGTGCCAATTTGATGTGAAAATGGCCCTTTCCCAACTCCAATGATGTAATGTTGATGAGTGATGAAGATTGATCCACTTTGTTGAAGATTCAATTGAGCTCCATGATGAAAATCCTGCATAACCTAACTAAGACTTTGAGGAAATGGATGAAAATAGAGATGCTTGAAGATGAAATTGAGTATAATAAATTTTCTCAAATTGTGGATGATCAAATGAGGAGAGAAAAATTCTTATTTATAGAAAGACAAGATGGAGAAATGCCCAAAATGAAGCAATGTGGGACTAACTTTCAAACAATGGCCAAATGCCACTTGTCAATATGTGAATGGGAAAATGATGTGCACATTTTGATGAATGTGCCCATAAATGCAATTAGGTGGAATTTAAAAATAGTGAAATGACATGTAAGAGGGAAAAATGAATGACTTAAATGCCACTTGGATCAATGCAAAATGACTTGTAAGATGAAATAAATGTCTTGTTGGAAGGACAAAGTCCACTTGGAAGGATTTCAAATTTGGAAGAATATTCCTCAAAAGATGCCAAGTTGAAAGAAAATAGGGATTTAATAAATGAATTAAATGTATTTTCATGTGCAAGTGGCAAAATCTAGAGAAATTTGGAGATTAGGATTAAATTAATCAAGGTTTAATTAATTTAATGAGGGATTAGATGATGTGACTATTTGATTTAGATTTATGGGTTGATTTAAATCAAAGGATGAGAAGAATGTGATTTAGAGACTAATTAAATAAAAAAATTGATTTATTTAATTATAGGGGATGAATGTTAGATTAAATCAAATAAAATTTTAATTTATTTAATTTAAATAGAGTGACTTTAGAGATTTAATCAAATAAAATGAATTATTTAATTAAATAGAGATATAGGGTTAATTAGATCAGATTGATTGATTTAATTAACAAGAGAGAATGACTTAATCAAATAAATGATTATTTATTTAATTAAGGAATGAAGAGTGATGATAAGCTGAGAAGATGATTTAGGACGAAATGGTGTTAGTAATTAGAATCAAGTATGTCGGTACATTTTTCATGTCTACATTTTACCCCTCTTTGAAGTAAAGTACTCGTTACATCAGTTCAAAGAATAAACTATTTTGATCAAAAAGTCAAAAAATTTCCGATTTCAAAATTTGCCCCACTGCTACCCCAGTGAGAGAAAACATGTTACATTGCCCCCTCGAGAGATCAGACAAAAATTCAGATTTTTGGGTGATCTCTCGAAAAAAGAGGACAAGGTGCCCAACGGGTCCAGAAAAGCTCCAAGAGACCAAAATGTGTCCAAACACAATAAAATGATGTAAAACGGGCCTAAAATAGACAAAAAAAAGCTCAAGGATCCAAAACTCTAAGTGGATGGCTAAACAGGGTCAAAAAACCCTAACTTTCAGGCTTCAATAGGCCTTGAGGGGCCATTTCCATTTTATTTTCACATTCAGCCTATAGAGATCTTGACATTTTGGGCTTAGAGCACTGATCAAGATGGCACAACGCGCACTTCCACGACACATTTTTGACCAAGTACGAGTCTACTAGCATCATCCAGGCGCAGGACCTCTGATGAGTGACCCTAACCTTATCTCTTTTTTGATTTTGCAAGCATTTAAGTGCATTTAATAGGGATAGGAATATTTTTTTAGGGTTAGCGGTGCAATATTGTGCCGCTTCAAACTGAGTTTCAGTGCCACATATTCATGGGCATCGCGGTGGCAGATTTTACAAACTAGGGTTTAGGGACAAACAACGTTGTGTATGCGTAGAGTGTCGTGACAGTCAAGTTTAGGTTTAGGTTAATGGGTCGTGGAGAAATTACACCGTCGCGGTGGAGTTTGAGAGGTCAAACTCCTCCAGTGGCTCAGTTTGAAATTTTCAAACTACACTTCCCTTGCAAATAGCGACACATATGCTATTTTAAAGGTGAACTACTCGATCGGGAACAAGATTATTTTTAGGAAACTTGACACTGTGACCTTGCTGATGTAGGAGGAGCTCAAGATACTACATTCTCATGAGCATAGGATTCTGGTTCTGTTCAACATTCTAGATGACATGCATGAGCATCTACAGGAGCATCTAGGGGCCCTAGGGTTGTGGTACATTGCATACACGCACCCAGTCCACACACACTTGGGTATGATGACTGTGTTGGCCGAGAGATGGCACAACAAGACATTGTCGTTTCACTTTCCCACTGGTGAGGCGACCATCACATTGGAGGATGTCTAGCGTATTCTCTGACTACTCATTCATGGAGAGCATGTGATTTATGATGTAGATGACAACATAGAGGTCTGCTATGAGGTTATGGGTCTTGATTCTAGGGTCTTCTTAGAGGGCCAGATTGACCTGGAGTGATATTGTCGCATTGTTTCACCCTTCAGATTGGTTATAGCAGCTATCATCTCAGGGCTCGTGGCACCGAATTAGTGGGGCCGATATTTCAGTGTTGGGTGGGAGTTAGCCTGGGAGAGGATGGTCTGATTCAGGACATGCTTTTCTTGGGGTCCAGTGCTTTTGGCTTACTTATATAGATACTTGCATGAGGTAGCCTATTTGGATGGCAGGTTGATCAGAGTTGGCATCACCTCGTTACATATTTTGGCATGGGAGCACATTTTCGTGCTCCATCTTGTTAGAGTGGTACCAGTAGTGATGGAGCCAGATGACATGGTAGTTTGGTGATACAAGGGCATAGTTTCTTTTGAGCGTAGTGGAGAGCATGGCATCCCCTACTAGAGGACAGTACTGGATGATATGTGGGAGTTCAGATGCATGCCTTGCCTCAGATTACTAGCCTGGTATGATGATGACTAGTAACTCTTCTTCGCTCGCTAGGAGTGACTCATGCAGGGGAGAGAGCATACTATGATTGAGCGATATCTTCCTGATAGGGTGGCTCAACAATTCGGAGAGGTACAAGATAGACTTGATGACAGGTACATGGCTATTTTGTGTGTACCATGAGGGAAACATCCTAGGGTAGACCATCCCAATAGATGAGGTTGTGCGTAGCTTCAAACAGTTAGTGGCACGATCATGGGCATATGCACAGGGGCTAGCTGATGCAGGGAACACTCAGGGATACAGGGACTGGTTCAGGGCTCCACTTAGATTTACATTACTAGGAGCAGTAGTGGCATGATGGTGGCCTAGGGTTCGAGTAGGCAGGTGAGGACAGGGAGGTAGAGGAGGCGGAAATGAGGATGGGGGAGGCAGGGATCCAAGACTTACTAACTCATTTGACTGCAAAATCCGATGAAACTGTCCAACAAAATATTTATAATTTGATGTATCATCGGGTGCTTGTAAAATTTGATGTATAATTTTCAATTTTTTGAAAGTTTATCCCCGACATTCGTCGAAATGTCAGCTATAATTTTCATCGAATTTTCAACAAACATGAAAAATAGAAAAAAATCAAATTGTGGCTGACATAAAGAAAAAGTGAGTTCGCGCCTGATTTATTGCGACAGTGTTTTTCTCTACTTGAGACAGTTTGTGGAGAACTAAGGATGATTTTCTTGGGAAAATAAAAAATTCAAGAAGATATCACTAGGTTGAGGGGTAGTCATTGTCTTTTTGCAGAATTAGGTTGTGAAATTGATTTGTAGTTCGAGGTTTGAAAATCATATTTTAAAGCAACATCTCATCAAATTTCATTTTTAGAGGTTAAGGGTTTTGAGAATTTCATGTCCAGATTTTGTTGTGTGGAATCACCATAAGATCACAACGGAGGAACAGATTCTTGTGAGTGTAATTATGTGATCCATAACTGTATTGGTCATGTGGCATAGTTGTGCTATAACAAATACATGATGCATTCATGTGTGACCCAAGTTTAATGTGGCTATGTTGTGATAGAAATGGAGGCACTCATATAATGTAGTTAATTCAGGTTGTATAATGTAGGTGTTAATCATCATTGGGTGCATTCAGGTTGTCTCAAGTTTAACAGGTTATGATGTAATTATAGCATGATCGAAGAGTGATTACCTCTTGCTGCAATAAAGAGCCTATAACTCTAGTTGATATCTTGAGTGGTTGTGTTATATCAATTATGTAGTGCATTCAAGCACAACCCATGTTTAATGGGCTATTCTAGAGAGTGATCAAGATTTTCTAAACCTTATGAATGTTACTTGACATATATTTGCATAATCTCAAATTCTTTGAGAGGCTTTTGAGTATCAATGTATCCTATATATAGAATTGAGGAGAATAATTTCTTTTAATTAAAAAAATAAATAAATGATGTATTTCCCTGAATTAGATAGTGTGGAGATCTCCTAAATTTTCCCCAACACACTATCCTATTTGGCACTATATTCATTACTCCAGCTACTAGGGTTTTTCATGTGACATCTTTAATATCTTCATGACCGTGGCTTTTAAATAGATCTCAGTCTTTGCTTTAATCCTTTTCATGGTAACCCTTGAGTTCCATAATCTACCTTCAATATCTTCTAAGAACAATGTCTTAATCTAGACTGCATAGTATGCATATAAAGCAAGTCCTTCATACGTACCATTGTTCCAAACCACCACTCATTGCTTGCTTAAAATGTTTCCTCCATACAGCACAATAGCATGTTTTAAAATCATGGTTGCTAGTGATTGACCATTAAAGGTCATCACTTTCATCATGAAGATACAATGGTGCATGTGAGCTCAAGGCATTATGCAAGATAACATTGTGTGTGAATTTATTACATTGCTATTAATACGATTTGATTTTCTTGCACATTTAATGCTTTGGTAACTTCCTTTAATACTGGGTATTGCACCCTCAGCTACAATCTCAAACATCTCACTCACTATCACTTGAAGATTCCTTTTATGAGCATCCTTCTATAAAATGGAACTATGCCCTATATATTGCCTACTTACTATAGGGGACTCATTGTTTCATGGTATTGTAGTTCTTAAGATCCTTTTACCTTATTGACACTACTTCACAGTCCACAAGGTATTATTCACTATTCTCCCATCTTTGATGAGTCTCAAAGCACTGCTCAAACATGCAATCCACTACCTCCATTATATAATAGCTAAGAAGAAACATTGAACCTATGATTACCATTGTTACTTCATTTGGACAATTATTCCCTAATTGCATTTTCCTTGTCTAACACTACCAATAGAATTTGAAAAACCCTTAAAGTCAGCAAGGGGGTAAGGAAACTCACTTTGTTAAAATCTCCACTTTACTATGCAAGGTTTGAGCTTTATTATC
>VDFB02197313.1:0-17449 GCA_007258455.2 Sequoia sempervirens
ACTCTCTCCCTCCCTCTCCCAATCCTCCCCCACTCTCTCAGCTCTCTTCACGCCTCTCTCCCCACTCTCTCCCTCTTTTCCACCCTCTCTCCCACCCTCTCCCACTCTGCCACCCTCTCCCTCTCTCCCTTCTACCCTCCCTCCCTCCCTTGAAGCCCCCCTTTTGCAGGAACCATCTTGGTGCACTTACCCAAAAGCTACCTTATCTTTCATTAAGGTAGAAAATTACTGATATCACGACCAAGCCCTTAAAAGGGTGGAGATAGGCACTACAAAGAAATTAAACACTAATGAAAATGGTTGAGTGAGTATTGTGGAGATGTGATAAAAATTTCCCTGAATGTGATTATAAATATATACTTCAATTCAAAGTGCAAGACCATACTTCATTCACTTGGATTACAACTTTCGAAGAAGTGGCAGAAGAAATTATAGGTGTAACAACAAAAGAATTGAACATTTTGAAGCATGAAAAACAAGATGATGTTAATTTTTCACACATTATACAAAAGTTCATTTTCAACAGATACATATTTAAACTTCAAGTGAAAAAAGAGACTTATATACTTGAACAAAGGATTAAATGCATAGTCATAAAAATAACAAAGTTTGATTATTCATCTGAGACCAAAGCTTTATTAGAGTCAATTGCAAAGCTATAGGTTTCATAACATTGAAATGCTTGAATGTATATAATGTTAACAATGTATTCAAACATTTGAAAAAAAAATAGTGGATATATCTAAGTTAGTTAATGCCATTTTGTCATGATATACTTGTTTGATGTTGTCAATACTAAATCTAATGATTGATGAATATTTATGCTTTTAAATTTATTGTTCTTGGTTGATTGTTGTTATAGACAAGTTGGTATGATTTCAAATTTCAATGTGTACCCTTATATATAGGAATTGAGATAAACAATGACACAAACAATAATGAAATCAAATTGATTGCTTTCCAAATTCATATTTATGAAAATGTAAGCATTTTTTCAAGTCAATAGGCATCTTGATAAAGATAACTCTCGGTGTGTTTTACTTATATTATTAATTAATATAGGTATGCTAGTTAATTAAATTATTAACTATATTTTATTTATATTATATATTGAATTGTTAAAAGATGTAAAATCTTAATACTAAATATATAGGAAAATGGTTAAAAAATTACATTTTTTTCAAAAAATAAAATATAGTGTGTAATTTAAAATACAAATTATATAATTCTTATAATAGTTATATTATTATTTATTGAATATTTTATAGAATTTAAAACTAAAAATTAATCTCCCCCTCTCGCTCTCCCTCTCTCCCCCTCTACATATATCTCCCTCTTCTCCATCTTCTATCTCTCCCTCCTCTACATATCTCTCTCCCTTTCTCCCTCCCTCTCTCTATCTCTCCCCATCTCTCCCTGATCTCTTTCTCCCTCCCTATACCCCTATCTATGTTCATATCTCAACCTATTTGTCCCTTTATCTTCCCATATATCTCTATATCTATGTCTTTCTCTTCCTATTTATCTATCTCTCCCTCTCTCTTTCTCTCTCTCTCTCTCTCTCTCTCTCTCTCTATATATATCTCCCCATCTCTCTATATATTTATTTCTCCCTCTATCTCTTCTATATCTCTATCTATTTTTATCCCTTTTCCTCTCATTCTATATTCATCTCTACCTCTATCTATAGGGAGAGATACAAAGGTGAAGCATTGGACCTTCCCAAAGATCCACCAATCTCAACACTACTCCCAACTATTTTGAGTATTTAAGTACATATTGTATGCTAGATTAGGAGGCATGTGTCAAAGCTCATATTTATTGATGAAAAATAGGTCCAAAGTCACAAATTTGACGTAGAGTTAGTTATAGTTTTTTACAAAATTTCAAAAGGGTGCCACATGGGGAGCAAAGAGATATTCTATTTTTTATCTCTGCATGTCATCAAATTTGGCCTCATCAAAGATTTGTATCTTCATCAAGCATTAACAAAGTAAAGGGTAGCTATTGCCGGAGGAATCCTTTGCGTTTTTTTTTAGGTGTTCTATATATATGGAAAATATTTTTGATATTTTCCCTCAAATCATGTATATATATTGATTTGTGTTTATTTATTTGCAATAAATTAACCCTATAGCAACATTCTAAATTCTAAGGATTTGTGCTTTGGGAAAAAGAAGTATGTTTCCAGAATTTTTTTTGTTGGATGTCGTGTTGTATAGTTTAGAAAAGCTCAAAATATGAATAGGATTTTAAGGCCATATATTATGGTAGCTTACAATGCAAAAGAAGGAAGGAAATCTATTATCAATTTTAATCTACAATTTAATACCATATGAAAAACCACATGTATTATCTAAAATTAATTCTTGACATATTAATTTTATAAAATACACTTACCATTCAATAAAATTCTCCCAAGAAAGAAAACCTAAGTGAACATTAATTGAACCCTAATTGTAGATTCATAACTCTAATCATAACCCTAAAGCGAACACTAATCGATCAAACCCTAACCCTAGCCTTAAGGGAGTTATCATATATTAGCAATTATCTCTCTTATCTAAATTTGGGTTGTTATTTTTCCTTTATTTTAATTGCATATATTTTTGTTTTATTAGATCTTATTTTATGAATATATGCAAATATAATTTTACTTCTACATTCATTCTATGCCCATTTTTCATGATATTTTAACATTCATTTTAAGGAATATTAGATCAATCTCCACATATAAATATTAAACCTCTAAAAGCATTTTAAAATTGAATTCTACCCAAAACATAGACACACAATTGAACAAATTCTCAAAAGAAGAATGACAACATCATTAACATTTCATTCAAAATTCACTCAAATCCACATAAGGAGAGAAAATATATTAGAATTATATGTTTATTCATCCTTATAAGTCATATCTGCATACAATTTAATATAATTTGCATATATTCATCCAAAACTCAAAATAGTCTATCTATTCTATTCCGTCTGCTTGGGGTTTTAACAGCCAATGGCACCACATATATCACTTCCTCATCAGAGGACATATATCTTTCTACCCATATATTCAACTCAAAACCTAGCTAGAGCTTTCATCAGTTCTCTCCCTATAAATGAGCCTTGAATTCCCTTTTATATGACAAGAGAGCAACAAGCTTCAGGCTCAAATGTAATTTCACCACAAATTTTCATTTGAACAAAATCTCCATTGCATTTGACTTTCATTTCAAAACTTCCCACATGTTGAATCTGCAAAACATAGTGGCGCATGAACTGGGGAAAGCTAAAAGAATAGGGAACACAAATTGTCATCAAAATCCCCTTGTCAACCAAATTGCCATGAAGGCACACCACAACAACTTCTTGTTTACCCATTACCCTATCCTTACCAACACTCAGACCCTAGTATACACACCTGCTTCTAGTTGTTTCCCAATACGGTAGACCCTCAGCCTCCTCTTCTTTCTTGTCCTTGCCCAAAATGGTTCTAGTCTGTCCGCTTGGGGTTTTAATAGTTGATGTGCCCACACATATCATTTCCTCATTAGAGGGCAGACCATGATTGAAGCGACTTAAATACCGACAGTAGTCTAAGTCGGTCTCAGTTACATCATCAGAAGTGTTGCTCGTAAGGTCAATGGGCGAGTGTTGGCCGCATCCAGAGCACACCGACTGCTTGCCTTTGTCATCTACCGGTTGAGCAACAATGTCCTGGAATTGCAACCTTCTACTGCAACCAAAGTAGTAGAAGGTTGCAATTCTAGGATGTTGCTGCTCAACCAAAGCACCTTCCTGAATAGCAGGACCGAGCTTTTGTGAGCTCAAACGAACAGACCTCCTTACTGAATTACTGATTTTCTCTTCTTAGACAAGCACTCAAACTTGATTAGACTCAGCCCACAAAGTGCTCTAACTGCTACAAGAATGACACTATTATCAGTTAATTCCTCTTGTATTTATTGTGCGAGGTAATGGCAACCTTCATCAATGCTTAGTAAATATGCATGTGCAAACATGGGAATTTGGTGACGTATGTACTGTCATCGTTTAACTAGAGTTGCATGAGAATCCAAAGATCACCCTTCATGATTGCCAACAACATCTTCACACAAATTGAGATCGATGTGACTACACAAGCAAGGAATAATTCATTAATGCTTCACCAACCTTCCTCTTCCTCCTACCAGCTAGCAGGGAATAACAAAGATTTACATTAGCTTTTGATCTTGGTTGTCGATCTAAAACCATGGGTTATGAGCTCAATAGTGGAGATTGGGCCCCACATTCCATATAGGACACACATCTGCCTTTTGCTGACCTTGTGCCAAATAACAGGGTGACACCTTAGGTCTGCGAGTTGGCGGGGTACGATCGAGATCTTCTCCCATATTTTTGAATCTGGTAAACCTACACATTGCACTGTTAGTATTTAATGAAAGGCTTTGGCTAAGCCATCGGTGACATGACCACTGGAGTTAATGGCTTAGGCTTACATCACCGGATTAAAATTAAAACCCAAATTTGATTTTAATATTTTATTTCCTCTGTAGGGTTTTATTTCCTAAGTCTCGGTTGGCCCCGTTAAATTCTTATCCCAACCCTAACAAAGAATGAATGATTAAGCTAAGGACTATATTTTTTGTTATAACTTTAGTTCTAGAGAATTCTTAATTACCAATTCTTATTTGTGCATTTGTATATGAATCCAATTGAATGCCTTTCTATATCATTATGGAAAATTTTATTATTGCAACCCTAACTCTAACACTAATTAAACCTTGACCCTAACCTGATTGAACTTGTATTATAACCCCAACTCTAACACTAAATGAACTATAATCGTAACCCTAGGTATTGTTGAAACCTAACCCTAATTGTATCAAAACCCTAGAGAACTCTAATTGAACCCTAACCCTAAAATAGACAATAACCCTACCTTAATTGAACCCTAACTCCAATCCTAGCCCTAATTTAAGACTAACCTTAATCTTGACCTTAATTAAACCCTTATTGAATTATAACCCTAATTGATCCCTAACCCAAATTGAATACTAATTGAACCTTAACCCTAAGTGAATAGAAACCTTAATTAAACTCCAAGCATAATCCTATTTGAATTTTGACCCTAATCATAACCATAATTCAACCCTAACCTTAATTGAACCCTAACCCTAAACATGAGTTCAATTAAGTTTAAGGTTCAAATAGGGTTAGACTTTAATTAAAATTAGGTATAGGATTCAATTAGGATTAGGGTTGGGGTTGGGGGTAAAGATTAAGGTTCTATGATAGAGCTTGGGGTTAGTGTTAGGGTTCAATTGGGGTAAGGGTTAGTATTAGGGTTAGGGTTATGGTTCAATTAGGGTTTCATTAATGTTAGTTTTAGAATCATAATTATGTTTAGGGTTGGATATAAAATTAGAGTTAGGTTTGAAGTTAATTAGTGTGAGTTTTAGGGTTGGGGTTATGGTTAGACTTATAATTAATGTTAGTATTGGGATTAGATTCTATCACTTTAATACAAATAATCTTCTATAAATTCATTCAATTTTTTTTTGAAATTATATAATTTAAAATATTTTCAAATTTACCTATGTTGACATATGAGAGATATAAAAAATCTAAACTCTATCTAATTTATAGTTAACTTGACATTGTGTATAAAAAAGTTTAAGTTATGAATGTTATAATATAAAAAATAAATGTGTTTTCAATGTTTATTTGTCAGTTTAAAAGATGTGCCAATAATGTTGCAATCACTAATGATTAATTTTTTCTTGATGGTTAAAATAGATTGGTAAGTAAATTTATCTATAATAAGTAAATTTATCATTGATTTTTTCTCGATAAGTAAATCAATATTTCATAAATTTATCTATAATTCTTATTAAATTTTTCTTAATTATATTAAATTATATTTTATTAAATTGTTAAAAAATTTAAGTTGCTTATAAATAATTTTATGTGTTTTTTATAATTAACTTGATATTGTGTATAAAAGGTTCAAGTTATGAATGTTATAATATAAAAAAATAAAATTGTTTTCAATGTTTATTTGTTAGTTTGATGTGAGAATAATGTTGCATAGTAATGATTAAATTTTTCTTGATTGGTTAAGTGATATTGTGAAATTATTCTATGTTAGTTTAATGTTGCGAATAAGCAGTATAATATAAAGAAAAAATATTTCTAATATATTTTTAATGCACTTTATATTTTATAAAACAAACATCTAAAATAAAAATGTGATTGTAAAAAAAATACAACTTAATGAGTGAACATACATTTAAAGTTAAAAGTGAAATTATAAAACAAATTGTAAATTTATTTTATTTTTCTTCTATAAATATAATTTTTTTATTTGTCGTCGGCCTAATAATGCCCACTTCTCCTTTTAATGAATATTTTATTTTGCAAGGGTTGATTTAGTGCTACTGTTGATCTATTTCCTACAGATATCAATGGTGCCCACCATCCCGTGATCGCGAATTAAAGGATCGTGAAATCATGGGTGGGCGCCACGTGTCCTATCCAGGGGATCAAATTTGAGCTATCGTTGACCAACTACCATTTGATCTGAGCCGTACCCCACCATCTCGCGATGGTGCTTGGGTTGATTGCGAAATCACGAGCGAGCGCCATGTGTTTCATCCAATGAAGCCTAAAGATTAAAGGAAACACTAGCTAGCTTTAAATGTATTCAAGGGCGGATTTCTAAAGTGTTCTCGAGATGCACATGTTCTAAATTGACGGATATGTTATAATCTCGCTGGAAAAGCTGCTCGAAGGTTAACGACATGGCTAGTGACTGTGTTAAAGGAATGAGATCAACGATGTCCACTATCCCGCGATTAGGGATTACAGGGATCACGATATCACGGGCGGGTGTCATGTGCCCTTCCTAAAGGATGAAATCTACATGACCATTGATGAGTTGTCTCTTCAAAATTGACGGTGCTTGCCATCCCACAATTAGAAATTTTAGGATCGCGATGTCGCAGGTGCCTGCCACGTGTCTCATCCAATGAAGCCTAAGAAGTGAAGAAAGTGTTCGCCGGTTTTAAATGTATTATGGGGTGGATTACTAATGCGCTTGTAAGATGCACGTGTTTTATTTCAACACATATGTTATGATTTTAAGGGAAAAGCTGCTCGATAGTTAAAGGAAAGGACGACGACCATTTTTGAAGGAGCAAGATTTATGGTAAAAAGATCAACGGTGCCCGCCATCCTGTGATGATAAATCAAAGGATTGCGATATCGCGGGCAACTGCCATGTGGCATTCCTTTGTGGCGTATGACATAGTGGGCCCCTTTATTGCCATGTTGGTGATTATGTCAGCCTATTTTGAAGATGGCCATTGATGATTTGATCAAACTGAAGGATCAACTGCTCAAATTTAAATATGTATAAAATTATGGTTGGAGCCGTTCATGCAACCCGCGAGTGAGATTTAATGGCAGATGAGACATCCACTGGCAGAATTTGATCGACATAAAATCAATTTACTCATCTCATTTGTATCACAAATCATCTAAGTATTTTGTGAAAACAGTTTCAGAGCCAAAGGTGAAATTGCAAGCAGCTGCTACCAGAAATTAGAGTTTGTGAGAAAAAAGCTGTGAGTTAATTTTCTTTGTTTCCCAGTCATTCTGCACCTAAATTTGGGAAGGGGGGCTCTGTTATGCTTGTCATTGAGTTCATTAAAATATTTTGTTAGGGCTATTGTTTAATCATAAATTATGAGGAATTGCGATATTTTTACTTTGTAATTTCCTATCTCTACTTAGTCATAGCCACTTGAAGTGTAACATTGTAGTGAGGCCCTAGTTTGTCTAAAATGGCACCAAACAAGCAGCACTCTGGCCACATTGAGTATTTGAAAAGAAACTTGTACGATGATTTCCTAGATCAATTTCCATTATCAACAAATGAGAGAAGGAAAGGTTTGGTGTTGATGCGAGGGAAAATCCTAGGAGAGGGTTGGTGTGTAATAATTCAAACATTGCTGATGCTAGGGTTCCACTCACAGGCTTAGAAATGTTTAGATTATGGTACGGACAAAGGAATTTTCCTCATCCTTTTTCAAATAGATGGATGTACGATATGGGAAAGCTGGTTGTTCCAAATGTGTTCCTTGATGTGGACTTACTTAGAGTAGTGGCCAAGAGATATGACCCTATCACACGGGTAATCAGAGATAATGATGGAGGGGTTTTATTAGAAATTAACAGAGATGTTATCCAACGTATCTCTTTGATTTGAGCGGAGCCAAGTGATGACTTGGTTCATATTAATCTTGGAAGAAATGAAGCAGGAGTATGCAAAATCTCTTTTAGGGTTGTTGTTTCCACCCTCATCCTGCTAAGGGTTCACAATTTCACATCAGCCCTAGTGACCAGGAACCCTTCAGATTGAATTGTTTTGGAAAGCCTTTCCTAGCTACTTTCTATTCACTATGTCAGATTTTGGGTTTCAGCCCTGGTGCAATAATGTTGATTACATACATGTTCATGGGGGTGCAAATACAACACCCTAACTTCTTTGTAACATATGACTTTGCTTCTTTTTTGGTGGAGAGGATAGATGAAGGACTGTCGAAGTTGCATAATGGTGATACTGGTACTCAATTCTTTTGGTATTCCATGTTGATGCATATGTTCTTGTTTAGGAATACTGATTTCTTTGTTGAGAAGATGAACTTAAGACAATCAGTTAATGAAAAAAGATTGTTAGTACATATATGGGCTGCAAATTTGTCCTATAATAAGGAAAGCACCAGTTATGTGCAATTTGATAATTGTTTTGCTACAAGATTGAGGGCTAGATTGATGGTAAATGTACTTAGGATCCCTTAGGAAGTGCATGATTTCCTTAGGCCAAAGGAGAGGAAACCATAATTGAGGGTTTTACATAACTGGGGTGACATTATCCCATATCCAAATAACACTATCCCCCAGAATATATGGATTTCGCGGAACCCCACATACTCATATACAATGTGCCACCAAGACTAGGGTTTCGCAGCTATGTATGCATGGGGTGTATTCATGAAGATAACCTAACTGAAAGGGGAAGGGAAAGATTATACAAGAGGTTCGACTTCTGCCATTTTCAAAGGGAGGTCGGATTATTTTGACAAATTCTTTGTTGATTACCATTTGAGATTTGGTCCGGCAGACAACATGATCCTGGCTTTGCTCTTCGACAAAGAATGCAAGGTGGAAATTTGCGACACGAAGTTCTACTCGAGGACCCGGACGAATGAATTTGATTTAAATAGACAAAGAATTCCCACTACAGTGGATAGCTTATAGTGTTTACTAAATATTATGCATGAAATGGATTCGACGTATGATCCATTGATGGAATTCACTCCATACCACAAGAGAATTAATTTTTTAATGAAGAATTTCAAGGAGATAATGGACACCTTGACAACCAAAAAGATAAATTTAAGGCTAAGTCTGGATATGCAAGGACAAAGTGATATGCCAATTGAAACAAGGCGTCGTACCTACGCGAAGGCAAACCCATCTAAGTAGGAAAAGTGATACCTGTAGTGACAGGTGCACAAAAAAGGGAAGAAAATAATGAAGGCATCTTTACAACCAGGCCCAAAATTCAAAGTACCTAGGGTTGTCAAAATCATTGAATTAAAATCTTCACCAGAGCGCAGTCCCCCATCACCACCACTTGAGCCAAGCCCTAAGAGGAAAAAAAATGATCACCTACTTGAGGATCTCATAGATGAAATTATTGTTATTGATCAATACATGCAGGTTGGTATGCCTTCCCCTCCTAGGTTAGCTAAATTGGTTCTATCCGATTTGGATATGAAGAGTAAGAGTGTGCAGGATGCAAGAATGGAGGCTTGCAAGGAGTTCTTAGATGACAATGCATTTGTAAAGACTCTTGTATTCTTGCAATTGGCATGGAGGATGAAATTTGAGGAATATCAAAATAAATGCAAAGAGAGAAGAGAATCCAAAATGGCTGTGTCAGGATCGTGAGAATGATGAAGAAGTGAAAGTCAATCCAATGGAAGTCTTAAAAAACATCACTCAAGAAGGAAGACAACCAGTGAATCAGGCTAGTGTTTTGATTTTGCCTAAATGGGACATTGCAGATGCAGTGGCTTTTAGTGCCATTATGAAGTCCAAGAATCCTTTTCAGAATTCTGAAGAAGAAGTTAAGGCAGCATTACAAAACTCTGCCTTCAGTGAAGAATATGAGACCTTGGCAATTTGGGCATTGGCTCCACAAGGAAGAAAGCCAGACATTGCTGATATTAATCCAAATTTTAAAGGAGGATTAATAATAAAGAGGGCTTCATAGACTACAACAACCGAAGCACTAGTTTAACTGTGAATGTGGCCAAGTTGGCCAAAAAGAGAAAGGGAGGAGGTCAAAGAAAGAGCCTACTGGAGAGCATAACATTTTAATTGGAAGAATATAGTAAAATGCAAATGTAGGAAATGTTGAGCTACAAACTGAAGTAGAAAGGCTCAAGTATAGACATACTGGGAAACATCCAATGCTCCACGAACCAGCACATCACCTACCACAGCAGGGTCAATGCCTCCTGCTTCTCCAAATGTTTCTACACCAGGGTCTCCCATTCAAAATTCTGCTCTTACCCCTCCTTTAGAACAAGTTGATGAACAAATAGAGTGCTTTGTTGATCCAACAAAGTGGCAGCTCATGCAGGAAATTAATCAATTATAGACATCACTAAGGGTAAAGGAGGGTTTTCTTTCAAAAGAAAAAAAAATTGTTACTCTTGGTTTGGAGCATTTAAATGAAAAGGTGGATAATAAACTGCCCTCTATACATTCTTTGTATTCTTTGCTATCTGAAGCAATAAATAATATTGATAGGGATAAGGAGATAGTGATTCCAATAATTCAAAATTGCATCCCTAGGGAAAATAATCTAGATGTTATGACTAAAGCCTCAAGGTTTGATGCAAATAACAGGCCCCAATCATTGAAGCCTACTTATATATTAGTTAAATCATTGCAAAGTTTTCAGACCTTACCAGATGATCTAAGTAGGAAGATTAGGGAGTTGGTAAAAAACTTCAATGATTGGGGTAACAATAACGTTACCTAATATAACCGATGAGCGTGGGGAAATCAACAACACTCCAACAATGGCAGGATCATAAAAGTCATCAATAATCAAATTAAAAATAATTTGTGATGACTTAGATTTGCGATTTGTTGGTAAATCGTTGATAAAGATTATTGGTAACTGCCTACTGGAATCAACCTTTGAAAGAGATATTAATCAGGTAGCGGTAAAGTATTTTCCTTATAGTACAAAGGTAAAAGAGGTGATTGATTTTGACTGGCCAACTAACGAAGAATACCAGAGGTGGGTGGCTAAGTATTTGAATGATGATGAGTAAAAAGAGTGGGCTATCGATAGGTGGCAAATCAAATGCTGCGGTTACAACGTTTCCAGTTTTGTATGGATGACTTTCTTGGCGTGGGTTTCGCGTGGTTTTTTGTTATTGCATCAACCTTCCTCCACCAACATGATGAACGAGAATATGCTCCAGGATGATTGTTGTAACAATTTTTGAACAAGAATATTTTTCAAGGTGGTGGCTATTGTAACAATTTTGGAATATCACCAAGTACCCAATTGACTGGTGATAGGTAATTTTTGGTCCGTCAGCTTGTTTGTTCTCTGCTTTCTATAAGAAGGATTTCAAGGCCGTAAGTACCTGCGTTAGCAAGTTAGATAATTTTTAGGTGAAGCCACAGAGCTAATTGTAAAGTCCGGATGGTTTTAGAGAAATGCAATTTAGGTTTTGAGTCATTATGTAACAAGTTTTGACCAGAGAGATTTAATGTTGTATAACAAAGACTAGCATTTGAGTTGAAATAAAAATTAAGCTCATGTCTCCATTGTACACATGCATATTATCCTAACTTTGATCGAAATAACTAAGGGTTGTTTTATCCATCTCACTGTTGTGGTGTGTATGATTCTATTTTAGCTTTAATTCAAGGAATTAATCAAAATGCTTGAATGGGATTATAGGTGGATATGTGTTGTATAAGGATTTGATAAGTAGTCTTGGGTTAGAATGCACATTGATGAAATTGTACTGCAATATTGTCAGGGATCTTATATGTGATGTATTAAATCTCTTATAAACCTCTAGATGTTTATGAATTTGACTCCTGCAATGGATATATGGATCTGATCTAAGTTGTAATTATCCGTGTAGTTCAATATTTGTTTGTCTTTGCCTAGAGCTTGCTACAAATTTCAAATCATTGACTATCTTATACAATGGATTGTGTTTAGTTATCTCACGCTCCAGATAGTTGATATTGTCTATGAACAGCCAATTCTAGTTGTTATTATCTTATCGTGTTGAGCTATTAAGTGAGATCATCTGCTATTGTTAATGTTGTTTATAATAATGTTGCAGAGGTTGTAAACACATTAAGGGATCACCCTCCTGGGTCTTGCAGAGCCCAAAGTGTACAAGGTGTTAGAACTATAAAATTTTGAATTTTTCACAGTCAATTGCATTCATGAGTTTCCAAATTAAGTCCTCATCATAAGCATAAAGTTCCCTCCTTATGGCATCTTGCTTGTATTTTGTCATATGATTCATTTGAATCCATCTAGTCTTTGATATTTCATTGTATTACCCATATCGGAAAGATAGGGTGAAGGTCTCCCCGACGTATATTTTTCACTAATGTATGCTTGTTGCAGATTATCGGTGGGACACATCTATTGTTTCGACAACAAGAAAGTCATATCGGCAAGAGAATTGTTATCGGGATGAGTCATAATGAACTCATGTATGTCTCACCGACCAGTGTGGGGAATGATGTATCAGCCAAACAAAAGGTTATTAGAATGATGTCTTACCGAAGGCGTTGGGTTTTGCCAATAAGGCGCAAGGGGGGTTTCGTAAAAAAGCTATCGGGAAGAAGCTATGTAGTCTTTCCGACTCAAATGTCACATCGATAGAGAATTGCATCAGCAAGAGAATAAGTCTTCAACGTGAGAGAATTGCATCGGCGAGAGAATAAGTCTTCGGCGTCAAAAATTGAAGGTTACACCAAAAGAATACTTCGGGAAGAGTCTCACCGAATAAAGTAATTTGGAGGAACGAGTTTGGTGAGACATTTGGCATCGGTATGAGTCTTTTCGAAGATTTGTAAGTCTTGCCGATGAAATTTATTTCATCGGTAAGAGAATGATATTGTCACGGTGAGAAGAAGTAAACTTAAGGAGATTTTTCGGTGAGACATAGGATATCTATGGGATGTCTCCCTGACAACAGAATGTTACAACGACCCACATGAGACATAAGAATACATTTCAACAAGACAAAGTATTGTTTGTGAGACTTCTCCCCAACTCTAAAGGTCACAACGAAACACAAAGAACTAAAGGATGATTGTCGATGAGACATTGGCCTTCGATGTGACTACAGGATGTTTCGGTGAAAGATCTAATGAACATTGCAAAAAAGATTTCTCCCTAGATTTGAAAATCTCTCACCGACAAGACATTTGATGTGACAGTGCAATTTTCAAATAACTCTTCATTCATGCTTCAGCTGACATATTAATGGCGCGACGGGATATAATAGGGTAAGTGTAATCAAACGCATTTGTGTTGAATTGATTGCAGAAGAGTCAACAATGCGAACAGAGAACCAAGACATCTTCCAGCCTGAGGAGCTCGAGCAATACACTGTAAGATAATGCATCTTAGCCTTCTAAATTTTAACTTCTGAAATCTTGAAGAATGGAGTCCCCTGGTTCTGGAAAAGTCAAAAGTAGAAAATAAGGTGAAAGTAGTCAATCGAAAGGGAAGAAACAAAAAATTGATACAGAACATGAGGGCATTGAACAGAGATTAAACCAGGATCTCATTGATCAGTTGCTTGGTTCAGGGCCTAGATCCAAAAGGTCTACACAACTTAGGGCAGAGATTGATAAACTAGATGACAAATGCAAATTCATAGGAGATGTCTGGACTACCATAAGGGGGTACAAATTGTTCAATTTCCATTATCATAGAAGAAGTCATTTTCAACCAGTTTGCAACCCATGGAAGCTGAATTTGGGAAAACTGGTGTGCCCTAACGTGTTTGTGAATGCTGAACTGGTAAAATTGTTGGCTGATAACTATGACCTGAAGCATAAAGCTATATGTGACCCATCTGGAAAGCCACAAATATATCTGTCAAAAGAGGAAATTGGGCAGGTTTTTAATTTAGAAGGGTTTTGCAATGAGGAGATCATACACAAGGAATTGGAGAAGGAATTCTTGAGAATGGATACAATCTATAAGGGTTGGAGGTTGCCAATTCACAGAGTTAAACAAGTCAGCAAGCTAAATCCTCTGCAGAATAGTGAGGGCCCCCCTTATCATGTGGACTTTTTTGAACCCTATATGAAATACACCTATTTTTCAGTGTGTCAGGTATTGGGAATGGATGCCCCAGAGTATATGTCAATTGTGCCCATGATTATCATAGTAGATATCCAGTATCATAATTCTCGGCCATTTGACTATGCCTCATACATTTCTAGGGGGCTTGATCCAGGACTGATGGCTATAAAAGGTGGATCATCTACTTTTTATCTCAGGCATTATTCATTGTTGATGCACCTAGTACTATATTTTGGACAGGAGTTGGGAGTATGGCCTCCAGAAATGAGAATTTCTCAGCTTGGTAAAGATGGTGAGGCATTACTTGTTCAATTGTGGACTATTATTTGGGATAGCAGGTTTGCTAATGCTAGTTTCATTCATTTTGAAGAATATTTTGTGAAAACATTGTATAGATTGTTTAAATATCCTTGTAATTATTCATTATCAAATGAGATTAAGAGATTTCTTCGGCCAAAAGATTTCAATGGGCCAATTGATCATAATTGGGGAGATTGGTATTGCTTGGAGGGGGCTACAATAATCAGAGTCTATGGGTTTGAAGAGGCCCCTTTCATTTTGCCAAAGACAGTTCCAAATAGGATTGCATATCTGGAGATTGTCAGGTAGATGGATTATTGCAGTGTAATGAATTTCAGTTCTTTTGGGAAGCAGGCTTTTATGCCTAGCTCATTGTGCTTTGGTGATTTCACTATGTTGGCCAAGGAAGGATACAATTTGATCCTTGACAAATTGCTTCAGTACAACATGAAGAGAGGATCACCAAGGAAGAGCTTTGATCCAGAAGGATATGTCAATTCTGCCAAAGAGAAGATGCACTTTGGAAAGTATCAGCATGTGCCCTATCCCTTTGATGATATGATTCAAAATCTGGAGGAAGATGAAGTTGAGATGGTGGTTGAAAGATATAACCAAGGGCTGCATGATGTAGAGCATTGTCTTCAGGGGAAGAGACACCACAAGATAATGTGCCACAAAGCCAACCAGAAAAGGTATCCAGATTGAGAACTCAACAGTATGTTTGCCCAACTAGAGAGCTGAGTGTTGAGAGTGGTGATGCAAATGTAAGGCATATTGAGTATAGATCATTTTTTTCAGATGATGAGTTCATAAACTCCCCAGAATTCAAAGCATTTTTGTATAAACAGAAGGGGAAGGAAATAAGAGAAAAGGTTGATGATGTCACTGCAGGAAATGAAGAACAATTGTTGAACGAATTGAGATGTGTGGATGATGAAATGACAAATATGACCCTTGAAAAGGGGAGGAAAATGTTGCAAGATGCTGGTGTCATGATCTTTCCCGGGCTAGATCTCAATTCAGCCCTTGTTTTTGATAGTTTCTTGAGGGACAACAATGCTACACATAAGCTTGACAAATAAAGTGTAACAGAGGTGTATGCTGGATCAAAATACAATACTGATGAAGGGTCATTGATGATCTGGGCCTTATACCCACCCCACAGGAAATCAGTGGTCATTGACACTGAAAAGGCATTTGGCCATGTCATGAACCTAAATGTTGGGGAAGTTGATCATGTGGCTACTGCAAAAATTGGAGTGAATATTGCAAAGTTGAACAAGACCCAAATTTAGATGTTGATAAAGGAAAGGGAGATGTACAAAGCAAATAATGAAAGAATGTTGAGAGAAAATGACAGACTAAAGGATTTAGTTGGTGTTACAAGGAAGACACCCAGGATGCTCACTCAAGGAGAAAGCTCTCAGACAAAGGATCATTGGGTTGGATCAAGTGCTTACTCCCAAGGAAAGCATGATGCAATTGTTGCAATAATCAAGAAA
Source organism: Sequoia sempervirens (assembly GCA_007258455.2). Lineage (NCBI taxonomy): Eukaryota > Viridiplantae > Streptophyta > Pinopsida > Cupressales > Cupressaceae > Sequoia > Sequoia sempervirens. The sequence continues at coordinate 16,246 of VDFB02197313.1, forward strand.
AGGCAGGGCAGTTTAACACCTTGGTTGAATAAACTTTGGGGAAAACATTCACATACTCTTGCTACATTAAAGGAGAATGAAAGGATGGATGGATGGATTATGGAGAAGTTTCATGAGATAGATCAAAGAGATGCTTCTAACAGTGCAACAATTGAAGCTGCAAATCATATTATAAATTGACATCAAAACTTCTACAATGAGTTGCAAGGGGACGAACAGGGTTTGATAAATGCTGCCAAGAAAACATTGATTGCATTCTCTGATGACAAAGGGGAACTGAAAGAAGCTGCCAGATGGAAGAATGAAAGTGAATCATTGTTAAATGAAGTCATGAGGATAGCTTATGCGGAGAATACAACATTAGAAGAAGTAAGTGAGCATAATGAGAAGATGATAAAGATGGAAATCACGATCCAAAATGCGGATACATACGAGCACCGAGATTATTTGGATCATCTTGCTAAAACTCACTTTTGGCTTAATAGAGCTTAACTATCCTCTAATCTTTTGTTTTGTAAACATGTGACATTTTGATTTCCGAAAGGATGCGTCCTTTTGTATGCTCAATGTATAAATATCCGTTTTGAAAATGAAATGGAGCGATACATAGAATAGGTTAGAGGATAGAAAATATAGAGTGTAATACAATGTTTTTCCAATATGAGACTATGTTGCATGTTTTGAATCATGGAGATATCAATTGAAATCTAATAATATGGTGCAGTTGTTTTTGGTATCAGTTGTTTATGGTGTTTGTTGAAAGTATTATTAAAGTTGTCTCCAATATGGTGTTTTCTGGTTATTTAAATTGGTGTAACAAGTTTACATTCGGTTTGTCAGTGCACATTTGCTGCATCTATATGGTCAATTGATTGGTTCTTTCCAGTAAAGATTAAACCCTTTAAACTGATCGTAGTAATTAGAGAATGTTAATTGGATCACTAAGAAGAAGTCGGTAATCATAACCTTGCATGTTTATACAAGTTATAAACTAAATCAAATGCTAAACAACTTGAATGTCTACCAGAATGAAGTACTTGTTTCAAATTTCTCTTGACTCCGCATACCCAATAAGGCACTAGTCTCTGCATTTTCATCATTAAGATTCATTCATTTTTCTTTACATTTGTTAACTAAGCATATTAGGATTTAGTTTTGAATATTGTTATATGATCTATACCAAATTTGATTTCATTTATCCACT
>VDFB02197316.1:0-18627 GCA_007258455.2 Sequoia sempervirens
AAGGAGATAAGAGGAGCACTGAACCATTATCAATTTATTGCTCCAAATATAGGGGAAAACACCATTTGAGAGAATGTTCATTAAATCAGATTGAGATATGTAAGATTTGTGAGATTTGTGAAAAATCACACTCAATAGGTTCATGTAATCTTTTGGTTGGCATAAAAAGCAATCTAAAGAAACCACTAGTAATCGAAGAAGAGCTGAATTATGTTGGTCAAAGGCCTCAAAACTTAGGATACAATTCTAATTAGAGACAATATGGTTCCACACCAAACTGGAATCAAAACCCTTGGTAAAACCAAAACCAATGGACCCCTCAATATCAACCACCTACTTATTGGAATCAACCTGAATGGATGAATCCCCAATGGAATCATTAGCCATAATGGCAGGCCAATCAATCCTCATGGCAACAAAATCAAAACCAATTCCAACCATGGAAAAATCAGGGACAAAAACGCCCCTGGGGGAGAATGCCTCCAACACTTAATGCCCCTAGTCCTCCCAATGATCAGGTGAACCAACCTCAAATGCCAGCTCAACTAGTTGCCAATCCAGGAAACACACGTAAAGATGTGAATCCCCCTAATGTGAATGTTATCGATGTTAATGACATACAGTTGAGAAAGCAAACTATGCAAACTACACCAACAAAGAAAATTCAAGAAAGAGGGGAAGAAAATGAAAATTCAACTGAAAAACAAACCTTGGAGGAAGAAAAAACTGTCATTCAAGCTCCCTACCCAGAGAGATTAAAGGAAGAGATCACTCCTGAAATCCCTCCACCTAATCACATGAATGTAATCAATTCTCAACTTCTTAGAGAGTAGAAAAAGATTAACATAGAGATACCACTGTTACAAGCAATTGAAGATATACCAGAGATCAATCAGTTAGTTAAATCCCTTTGCATGAAAACTCCAAGAAGGGAAAAGAAGACGCCTTCAACAATTCAAGTAGGGACAAAACTTACCGATGTGTTATCAGGAAGACTGCTTCCATAGAAATATAATGATCCTAGCAGCCCTATAATTACACTGAGTATTAATGGAATTGAAATATCAAATGTTCTAATTGATTTAGGAGTTACCATTAATGTTATCACATCTGATACAATACAAAAACTTGGGATGACAACTATTCAACCAAAAACAACTATTTTACAGTTAGTTGACCAATCTACCACAAAACCAAAGGGTATGGTAGAAGAGATCATGGTTACCATAGATACATGGGATTATCCGGTTGACTTTTTGGTTCTTAAAGCCAAAAAGAAAGATTATGGATATCTAATCATCTTAGGCAGACCATGATTAGCTACAACTACCACTTTAATTGATTGTAGATCTAGAAGCATGATCATATCAAATGGTCAAAAACAAAAATAATTGTCACTCTACCCACCAACACAACTGTCAATTCAACCAAACACTCAACTTTGGCTGGATGAAGATTTAGAGTCAAAAGGTGATGGTATTGTAGAGTTAGCCATGGTTACTATAACTGAACATGTTCAAGAATGCGAAGAACAAGAGTTAACTTCAAAAATTGAAAGAGAAAACTACCAAACAACATTACATGGACAACATTCTTGTCCTCTAAATACTCTTGTTGATAAATCAATCAATTCCACCAAAAACACCAAAGAGATTACAGTAGCTAGAGATAAACCTCTTAATATCAATTCATCCTTATCCCCAACGCAAGAACAAGAATTGAAAGACACTTTAGAAAAACACACTGAAACATTTGCTTGGGAATATAAAGATATGAGAGGGATCCATCCTTCAATCTGTAGTCACCACATTTACACAAAAGACGTAAGACCAATCAGACAAGGACAAAGGCGTATCAATCCTGTTCTTCGTGACATTGTAAAAAAAGAAATAGAGAAGCTGCTCAAAGTAGGGTTCATATACCCAATCTTTGATAGTCAGTGGGTTTCTCCACTGGTTATTGTTCCAAAAAGGAATGGTAAATGGCGGGTGTGCATAGATGATCAAGAATTGAATAAAGCCACAAAGAAAGACCATTTCCCATTGCCATTCATCAATCAGGTACTAGATAACCTAGCAGGCAACAACTACTCTTTTCTTGATGGCTTCAGTGGATATAACCAAATCCAAGTATCCCCTAAAGATCAAGACAAAACTACCTTTACTTGTCCTTGGGGCACATACGCATATACAATCTTACCATTTAGACTATGTAATGCACCTGCCACATTTCAAAGAGTAGTGCTAACTATTTTTGCAGACTTCACCACTTCCTGTGTTGAAATTTATATGGATGATTTTACAGTCCATGCCAAAAAATTTGATGAGGCACTCCAAAACTTAGACAAGGTCTTACAAAGATGTAAGGATCACAAATTATCACTCAACCATGAAAAAAGTTCCATTATGATGATAGAGGGCATTGTTCTGGGACATCACATCTCAAAAGAGGGGATAAAGGTTGATCCCAAGAAAGTTGAGATCATACAGAACATTGAAATCCCTAAGAACCAAATAGGAGTTTGAAGTTTTCTTGGCCATGCTGGGTATTACAGAAGATTTATACAAGGATTTAGTAAAATTGCATCACCATTGTTTACCCTGCTCAAAAAAGAAGAGTTTGTATGGACTGAAGATTGTCAAAATCTTTTGAGACAATCAAAATAGCCTTAACAGCTTCTCCAATCATTAAAGGACCTATTTGGGGAGAGCCATTTCACATACATGCAGATGCATCCAATCTAGCTATTGGAGCAATATTAGGACAAAATATGACAATGATGCCATGCATGCAATTTATCATGTTAGTAAAAATTTAAATCCTGTAGAAAGAAATTATACAACAATAGAAAAGGAATTTTTAGTTGTAGTATATGCAATAAACAAATTCATGCATTATATTATAGGTTACAAAGTTTATGTACATACAAACCATGCTACAATTAGATATTTGATGAACAAGGTTGTAGTAGGTGGATGTATCATTATATGGTTACTGTTGTTGCAGGAATTTGATGTTACTATCATTGATAAACTTGGAAAAGACAATGTTGTTGTTGACTTTCTTTCCAGAATTGTTTCACAAGATAATCAAGAACTAGTGGATGATACATTTCTAGATGAACATTTATTTTCTATATCAATTCACCCACCATGGTTTGCTGATTTGGAAAATTACCTTGTAATGGGAAAATGTCCAAGTCAATTTAGTCAAAAACAAAAAAAGAGGTTAATTTGTGAAAGTTCTAGATTTCAGTGGATTAATGCTCTTTTGTTTAAATTGTGTCGTGACCATGTTTTACGCAGATGTGTATCTAAGTTAGACGTTTATGATGTAGTACACACCTGCCATCATGAACCTGAAGGAGGACACTATTCAATAGTGAGAACAGTTCACAAAATCTTAGGAGCTGGCTACTTTTGGCCATCAATGACAAATGATGTTTCATTCTTTGTCACATGCTATGATGAATGCCAGAGGATGGGAAGACCCACGCCGACCATGGAGATGTCGTTTCAACAACAAATAGCTCTGGAACCATTTGAAAAATGGGGCATCGATTTTGTGGGACCTGTCGATCCACCTTCAAGAGGGAAACATTACATCCTTGTTTGTACTGATTATGCAACAAAATGGATTGAGGTGAAGGAATTACCAGCAGCAACTGAAGATAAGGTTGCAGATTTTCTATACAAGCAAATTCTACAAAGATTTGGTGCACCCAGAGAAATTATTTTAGAACAAGGACCACAGTTTGTATCAGTAATGATGGAAGCATTTTTGCAAAAATACCAAATGACTCACAAAAAATCTTCACCATATCACCCTCAGGCGAATGGACAAGTGGAGGTTACTAACATAAAATTAGAGAATATTTTGACAAAAACAGTTTCATTGAGGAAAACAGACTGGGTAGATAGGTTGGATGAAGCAGTGTGGGCCTGTAATACTACGTGGAAAACAACAACTGGGTTTTCTCCTTACGAACTAGTGTATGGAAAGAAACCAGTTATGCCAATTGAATTTGAATTAAAAACATTAAAGACAGCAATAGAAATTGGAATTGATCTACTAGAAGCAGAGAAAAGTAGAATTTTGCAGCTTAATAGACTTGATGGAATGAGAATGGAGGCACTTTAGCATACAAAGGTGATTCAAAAGCAAAGGAAGGAATGCCATGATAAACATATTGTGTCCAGACAGTTCAAAGCAGGAGATTGGGCATTATTATTTGACTCCAGATTTGAAGAGTTTAAGGGGAAGTTCCATACAAGATGGTTAGGACCCTATGATATCAAATATTTGAAAATGGAGTTTTCCAATTAGTACCAATTGATGGAGAAAAGAGAATTATGTTAGTGAATGGTCATTGTCTGAAAAAATATCATAAGCTTGCATCAAAGGAATAATTTTTAGATGATCTATAGCACAGAATTGAACATTTCCTCATGGATGATATTTCTTCCATGATACAAGATCTCTAAAACTTTTTGAAGAAGGCATGAATAAACAAGGTAAATTGAAAACCAACAAATGACAGATTACCTTGAGAAAAATGGAAGTAAATTAAAAACCAACAAATGGTAGTTTGCTTTCAAGAGAGAGAGAGAGAGAGAGAGAGAGAGAGAGAGAGAGAGATGATTGAAAACCAACAAATGGCAGTCTATCTAAGTTAACTCCTGAAGGCTCCTGAAGATTGAAGACTCTGAAGACTCTGTTTGGTTTGATAGCTCCTGAAGGCTCCTGAAGGCCAAAGACTCTAAGGACTCTGTTTCACTCAAACAAGCTCCTGATGACTCCTAAAGTTCCAAAGCTCCTAAGAGCTCCTGAAGACTCCTGAAGCACTCCTGAAATTTTTGACGATCTCGAAGGCTATCAACACATGTAATTCCAAAGCTCCTGAGAGCTCCTGAAGGCTCTTGAAGAATCCTTGAAGGCTCCTGAAGAACTCAAAGGCTCAAAATAAATTAAGGTGTGCATTTAATGTGAATATTAATTTTGAATATTATTTTCTAAGGTAGTTAGGCTAATTTAAAATAGGTAAATATTTATGAATCTAGACATCTCTGCCATCCTGTTAATTAATGATGATAATAAATAAAATTTTAATCATTTCAAAAAATGACGGATGGTTGATGTAAGGAATGATGTGACATTGGATGATGTCAGTCAATGATAACAAATCTTTTCATGATTCAGTTGTCTTTTCAAAAATCCTCCCAAGTACAGATTGATATGTGTAATGAATGCCACCAACCTTGCGAATTGAATTGCAAGCTTCATATTGTGGTGTGCGAATCGTCTAGAGCAGTAAAGGAAATAAATGCAGAAAGTTAATATCACGTCATGCCATTTTTAAATTGGCTGCTCCCAAGTCAAGAAAAATCATTCCACATTTTTGGTAAGTAATTTAGACTACTAGTTGAAGTCCGCCTGTAAAGTCCGCCATTGCAGAGGTCCGCCATTGTTGACAAAAAGAGATGGGGAATAAGAGAAATGTTGATCTAGAGAACTTCAATCTTGACTCAAAAACTAGAAGATTGCTAGAAGAAGCTGGGTGGCTAAATTTTGTGATGCAGTATGAAGGTTTCCAGCTAGAAATGGTTGGGAAATTTGTGAGAAAATTTAATGTGAATGTCACCAGAGTAAGGGGAGAGATAATTGAAGTTACTCCAGAAATTATAAGTGAAATTTCTAGAATCCCAGTTGAGGGAAATTGGTTAACAAAGGTTGGGTTAAATTTGAGAAATTGGTAATTGTGTTTCACCAGGAGCCATAAAGAAGGCTGAAAATTCAAATGCATAAATGAGACCAACGCGACATAGCTCATAACAGTTTGGACGAGCCATGGAGAACTACTGCAACGTGGCTCATAAAGTTCTTCACCTGCGACAAGCAATATGACACGATATTGGGTCCTGGAATGCAGTTATTAATACATTTGAGGTATGGTCAAACAAATTCTTTTGCTAGGATAAATTTTTTAGTGTTTTTGTTTTAGCAAATCTCTTCCATGATTTTGAGAGTAAAGGCTAGGGGTGATTCTTCTATAAAATACCATGGATTGATACATTTGATAATTAAACACCATTTCTTAAAAAAAGAAACTAGGAAGTAGGGCTGGTTAGAATTTGTGTTTGCACTTGTAGAAAAGCCAAAAGGGTAACCCACAAGGGGACCTATAGCTAAAAAGGAAAGAATTGAGAAAGGAGATTCTTCTAAGAAAAAGGGAAAAAGAAAATCACAAGAATTATCTAGGGAAGGCCGTACTAGTTCCAAAAAGAGGAAGCAAGAAGTACATGAGGAAAGCCCTAGCCATGCTAAGACCATAGTGTCCACCCCTGAAGAAACACCTAAAGTTCAAACCCTTTGTTTAGGAAGTCAAGAAACTTTTGCTAAGGTCTGGGAAGAAACCCATACACTACAATACAATCCTGCGGGTAGCTGGTCCTCTGAAGATCAATCTTTGACTCTGAGAAAGACCCTTGTTTTGAAATCCATGACTTTGCTAAAGAGTCAGTAGCACAAACTGAAGAGAAAGAAGCATCTGAGGAATTTGAAGAAGAGGAAGAAACTGTGAGATCCCCTACACCTCCTCCAACTATTGAGAAAAGAAAAGGAAAATAACTATTGATTAAAGAAGAAGAATCCCATGAAAAATTAAATGAAGAGGAGTTAGAAACTAAAGAATTATTGAGGGCTATGAAAATGTCCCAATTAGAAGCTGAATTGGAACAAGAAAGAAAAAACATGCAATTCCTTGAGGAGAAATTGAGAAGAATTGCAACAATCTTTCAGCAAAACTCACGAAATGGAAAGGAAAATTGAACAAAATGAACCAAGGTTTAGAGAACAATTGAGTAAAATAGAGGATGCCCTGCAACAAGCTAGTGTGCAAGCATTAGCAAATGCTGAAGAAATTTCAAAATTAAAAGAAGAATTGCAACAAAAGGAAGAGCAATTAAAACAACAATCTATGTGGTTTTACACGCAAGAAGCCTCTACTTCCATAGCTCCACCGTGATACCTTGCTCTACCTTTGATTATTTCTGATATTCCTTCCATTCCATTGGATATTCCTCCTTCAACCCAGTCTAGATATCTCTCATTGATAGCCTGGAAATTTAAGGAAGAAAATAAAGTGTTGAAAGAGTAGGCACAGAGGTTATAAAAATAAAAAAATGAGATTGAAAGGAGACTTGAGCAAGCAGTAGAAATCAATTTTGTGATGCTTTCCATGAGAAGACTAGTTGGGATGTATGCTTTGTTTCTTAGAGAAAGGTTTCTAGAATGGAAGTTGAATCAATTAATCTTAGGAAGAAGGTTGGATTATCATTAGGATAATGATTTTCTGTAGGACTACTTTAATAGCCACCCTGACATTCAAAATTTAATGTGTGAGTTTTATCAGCATGGATTTTTAATGGGAGGCAATGATGACTCTATGTTGAATATTTATGTTAGTGAGCTTCAAATCATATCATTTGTCTTTTTAATGCAAAATCAGACAAAATGGTCAAGAAGAATGGACAAATATAAGGAGGCTTGGAGAAGTTATGGGTTACCAATGAGACCCGAAATGCCTCATGCTGGAAAATATATCACAATAGTACAACCAGTGGTAAGGCTCAATCAAGCTAATCCTCTTTATGTTTCAAACTTGCTCGATAGTATTGTTTCATTCTAGAATGTTGAGGGAACACTTCTCCCATTAGCACTATAGTCTTGTGAGGAAAGGTATCAACTCATTCTTGAGACAGTTAGAAGAAGGGAGCCAATAATTCTAAACAATATCAACTGGAGTTTGATAAGAGTTAGACATGTCATCACCTTGATTCAACAACAGAAAGAATTTTGGGTTGGCATGAGATTCAGAATGCTAATAATCCTTATGCCCACACCAAAGCTCAAGGAAACAAAAAATGTACCTAATGGAGTGTTAATACCATGGTTTGAAAAGCTAAGACAAAACCATGGCTTTGCACTCAATAGAAGATTACCAGACCAGTACAGGAAGGAGTGTTCGACTGCTGCATTTGGATGGAGGCACTGAACAAGGAAAAGGAGAACACCATAATTCTTGATGAGGAACCATGAGGACATGGTCCAAAACAAGTGGGGAAGAAATGATGAGAGCATCATAATACTTTCATTTAAATAATTTAATGTTTAAAAGACTTGCTATTTTTGTTAATTGACATGACTGGCGGTAGATTATAGATTAACATATTTACTTATTTTGCTTTATGTTTAGCTAAATTAGTGGATATATTTGTAGTAATGGTTTATGTTAATTTAGTTACTTTATGATGATATTAGCTAAGATAATTATGTAGCGTCGATCTTTTACTACCATAATTGTTATCCTTTTCTTAAGGGTTTTGAACAGGGTATTTTAAAGATTGATGAAGTGGTTAAACTCTTTGTTTAAACATGATGGATGAAAACACCATATATGGGCCCTACTAGATGATGATTCACTCAATTTCAAATTTACTTCTTTATAGTTGGTTATGGAGCTTCTACTTCCAACACCAATCTAGCATAGTTCTCTTTAGTCATACTTCAGTTTTGTTTTAGTTTTGTTGTAATCTTTAGTTAGATCACCTTAAGTCTTGGTAGTTAATGCCATGTTAGAAATCTAATAAAGATATTATTATAAATATCCATGTTTCAATTATAGTTAGAAGTTAGATAATTTCAATTATATTTTTGTAATTCAACAACAATACTTTGTTCTGCATTCTACTTTTGATCAATGGGAATGAAAGCAAGGAGTTAATTCAATCACTATGTTAAGGGATCTTACTTGAGGAAGAGCAAGGCCTGCTCAACCTTTGGAACAATCTTGTGTTGGTATTTTGTTAAGTTATGCTATTTTTGATTCATTCATATTAAATCTGAAGTAGATGTTAATTCTAAATTGTTAAGTTGTTAAATCATTTTCTGACTTAGTGAATGTTAATTTTGGATAGTTACTTCTACTTGAATTACTTTTCAAGTTTTAGTTTGTTATGGTTAGATCAAGTTGTTGGAATCATTATAAGGTTTATTAGATTAATTGGATTTAGATGATGTTTGAAATAGTTAAGTTTGGTATTTATTTATTAAGTTTCATTAGAAGCGATGATAGGAACTTATGGAAAGATGAAGTTGGAGTTTGTTGAAAATCTGTTCATGGAGATTAGTCTTTATGTTTTCTAGAGTAATCATCATTTCCTCGCAATTCATTTTTGTTCTTAAATAGTTGTTAATTTCTAGCAATTAATTATGGATTTCATGTTTTAAATTAAGGATTAAAGTAATCATTAGTTGTCTCCGTGAATCAGTCTAAATAAAGTTCAATAAAGTCAGAAATAAGTCAATAGGATTTTAAATTAGAAAATAAGATAGAATTAGACCTTTGGAATCAGTTGCTATAGTTTAGCTCCTGAGAGCTCCTGAAAGCTCCTGAAGTAGGAAAATCAATACCTGAAGTTGTTGTTTACAGTGCAAAACCCCCCAAAAGAATTTGTGACAACTATCCTTATCACATAATGCTTTGAGACACACCTAGTTCGATACATAATTGATTAAATGATGCAAGTTTTGATATCAACAACCTTGCCCATCCCGATTACCCACAAAACAAATGTAAGACATAAAACTTGAACAATCTTACTTATAAAATTTATGCATTGCTAAAATGAATCTTGAATGATGAAAAAGTGTTGTAATAATTCTTCTTATTTTTCTCTTGAATTGCCTTGAATTCTTTCTAGGATGCTTGCTTTCTCAAAATTTTATTAGGTTTTCATATGGTGAAAAAGGCTTATATTTATATGATTTCCTACAAAATTAATTGTGAAAATCCAACAATTGAAATTGAATTTGTAAACATAAAAATGACGACAATAACATATTCAAAATTGAACCAAAATACGTTGTTCAAGGGTGGTGGCACCCTAGACTAGACCTATTTTTGGGCTTTTATTACTGTTAAATGAATAATTAATACTAATTCTCAATTATATCCTAATTTTCTAAAAGCAATAATAAAATGGGTAAATTATTAGCATAATTAGGTCCAAGCATATAAGGGGGAGCCAAAAATATTGCAAAATTGTTAGGGTCGACAATTTACAATGATACAAGTGGAGTATGTTTTTATCTAGAAAATAGGTAGCATTTATTGGTGTGAGTATATAGACAAACCTATCATATACCACCATTCCTTTGCATGGTGAGAATGTCATGTTGCATAGAAAGAAAAAATGTGTTGGACAACATTGAGGAACACTACAAATCTATCTGATACAAGCATTAATCATATGATAGGTTATTGTGATAAACATAAAATTGAAGAGGATTACCCTAATAAATCAAGTACAAATAAGAAACTAAGTGTTGTTTTTGGACCATGTTCTTTGATGGGAATTGTTTAAGAGAAGGTAATGGTGTAGGTATTGTTTTGATATCTCTAGATAAATAAAAGTATAATTATTCATTTAGGCTCACTTTCTAGTATACTACTATTTTTTTTGAGTATGAGGCCCTCTTGTTGGGGTTAAATACAACTCATAGACATGAAATTAGATGCTTAAAGATTCATGGAGATTTAGAATTAATAGTGAAATAGGTGAAGGGTATGTGTGTAGCCAGGGAGATGAAGTTGAGATCATATAAGAATGCTCTTTGGAACAACATGGAGTTGTTTGATGCTATTGACATTAAATGGATAGATAGAAGTGAGTATAAAAAAATAGATGCTCTTAGAGTTGTAATGTAAATATAATTTGGATTCAAATCAACCTTTGAATCAACATAACATTGAGGTCATGGTGAGGCCTACCATACCAGATAACATATGTAATTGGAAAGTATTTGATGACAACCAAAATATATAGGTTCATGAATGGTGTGGATGAGTTTGATAACCAATTGATCGATTGGAAACCAATGATAAAGATAAAATATGGAAAGGGAACCTTATTTGTGAATGAGGTGGTGAAACTAAAAATGAACACTATTCCCAAGGGGTTTATTTCTTTGGAGAAGATGTTCAATAGTGGAAATTACTACAAGAAAAAAAACAAATCAATTGATGAAGATATTGTTGAGGGTGTGAACCTAGACACAAATGAGAATCCTAAGATGGTTTAAATCAGTAAGAGACTTCAATCATATGAGAAAGAAATGCTTATATACCTATTGAAAAGTTAAAGAAATGTTTTACTTGGTCTTATGAGGATATTTAGGCATATAGGAAGGATTTGTTTCAACACACTATTCCAATCCAACTGGATACCAAACCATTTAGGAGGAAGAAAAATCCCATTAACTCAACCTTAGCTCCTTAATTAGAAAAATGAGTTGATGAAGCAAGAATCATCAAAGCCATTAGACACTTTGAGTGAGTGCCTAACCTTGTCCTTGTAAGGAAAAATAACAAATAATAAGGTTGTGTGTTGAATTTAGGAACCTTAACCTTAAATATCTCAAGGATATCTACCCTCCCTTAAGCATGAACCATTTATTTCAGTGTTGCTAGATCAAAATTAATGTCCAAATGGATGTTTTCTTGGGATACAATTAGGTGGTTGTCAAATATTCAAAACAACACAAAACAACATTCACTATGGACGTAGGGTATGTATGTATATGTAAGGATGTTGCTTGGATTGAATAATATAGTATCACAATTTTAAATAACTTGATAGATGTGGATTTATTTGGTCTCGTCAATGAGATCATGGTTGTATAATGGGATGACCTAATTGTATAAAAAGAGGTGAGCATTGTAAAAACCTTGAATTTTTTTTAAAAATATGTTTAGAATATGGGATTTATTTAAATCCGAAGAAGTGAAATTTTGGTATTGAGGAAGGTAAACTCTTGGGGTACATTGTGTCAAAATATGGGGTGAGAATAGATCCAAAATGAGTTAAGCTTATTGACCTCATCCCTCAACCCAAATTATTTAAGAAAATTCAATCCTTATTTGGGTAGATAAATTTTTTAGGTGTAGCATTAGAAATTATACTCGCTTTTAGGTGAAAGTAAAATTTCACGCTTAATTTGGAATCCACTTGAATGACCCTTGCACAAATACATTTCAACATCCCTTAATGAGGCCCTAATTTCCAAAGTTAAGCATTCTATGGCACATTTTATCATTTTATGACAAAATGCAAGTACAAATTCAAAGAATTTATCTAATACTTTTCCACCAATACATTAAGTCCATTCGAAATAGGGCTGGGACACAGTTGTCGAGGGAAACTTAGTCCCCCTATTTTTCCTCCAAAATTGAATATGTCAGTGTCGCTATTTTATTATTTAAATTTCAAAATTCAAGAATTGGCCAACCATTGAGATCTAATTTTTAGGAAATTAGAGTAAATGCCTATAAATACCTAGTTATTGCATCATTTCAAAACTAATGGGAATTTTGGAGAAAAAGAAGTAAAAGATCACTACATTTTCCCACATACATTTGCATTTGCAGGTTTCAATCATATTTTCATATTTGATCAAGCCTAAGTCAATGATCAGAGTTTGATGATAATAGAAGAACATGATGGATTCTAGGTTTGAAAGTGCTCTCGACCATTTTCTACAACCTAATAACTTGTTTCCTAAGTGTTCTCATCTTTAAGATTCATCTACTTGCTACCCAAGGTGAGGTATCATTGTGTTTTAGATTTCCTAAGGGTATTTTACTTTCTCTTGGGTAGATCTTGTCATTATCATATAGGAATCATTATCTAATGCACTTGAGTAGGGTTTTATGCATTTTATCTCATTAAAAACTTAGATTCACTTAAGGTCAAGGGAACACACACTTTTATCAATCAATTTATTGGCTATTTGTGGAGGTAGAAATACCAAAATAGGGGTTTGACTAAGGAAAACCCCTACCACCCCCACTATTTTTTTGTATATTTATTGTAGGTACATGTTTGAAGATGAAATTTGGTAGGGTAGGAATCAAAGAGTATAAATAGTGTTACAGGTTCAAGTTTTTAGATCCAAAACAAGCCTACAAGGACATAGTGCCTAGGGTGACTAGGTCCTGCTAAATCAGCTCCAAACATGCAAGACAGGTGCATAAAACTCTACCTTTCTCAGATTTACTATCAAAATTTTTTGCTACAGTTTATCTTTTGTTGAAATCTTGCTTTTTCAGATTAGGGTACATAGTTTCATTAAAGCAATTCAATTTCAATAATTTTCTAAAGCATAAAAGGATCAAATCTAGGTCTGATTGACTCACCTTCATGGTTGAAAGTCAATATAATCACCTTTTTGATTTGCATCCTAATGTTCTCTTGAAAAGGATTGATGTTAGTGTTCTATACATTAGACCTAGGATCCCTTTTTCATCAAAAAATGAGATTTTTTCCAAACTTTGCTGAGAATACTAAGGCCATATCAAAGATGCTAAAGAAAGAGAAATTAATTGAATGGCGTGTAGAGCCAACTAAAGTATTTATATCAAATAGATTATTTTAGACGTACATGTCATGGTAAGTATTGATTACTCAACCTCTCTAGCTATTCTCATTTACATCCTTTTATACTATTGCCACTATGTGAATACAAAATAATGAAGGATATGAGAATATGGTATCATTTTTTAGTAATTCATTATAAGTAGTTGAATTGAAAAAATTCACAATGTAAAATCATGCTTACGTATTTATTAAGGATATAAAAAATTTAGGTTATATTTTATAGGTTCTAAGATTATAACATATGTGTCACACCTAGCTATGAAGGAATATTCATGTGGCAGGAGGCTTCATGAAAAATATTTCACTGGATATATAAGATCTAGGAATATGATATAGAAATAAAAATAACAATACCTTTTAGAGGCCAAGAATTAGTTAAGTTGATGGCTAATTCCAACTTGAAAGAAATATAAATAAATGAGATGAATGATGATGACAATGTTGTTACTTGTTGATTAAGTGACAAGCCATGGTATGAGGGTGTGATTTTCTATCTTGTGAACATGAATTATCTACCATCTATGAATGCAAATTAGAGGACCCTTAATCTCATATCTCAAAGACATGTGTTGATCCAAAATGAGCTGATGTGAAGGAACCATGAAGGTGTGTTTCTCAAATACATAGATGGTGATCAAGTTGACACAATAATAATAGAGTTAGATTTTGGTTTCCTACATTGTTTAAGGATGTAGTACATATGATCCAAATGTGTGATACCTACTGTAGAGAAGTGGGATTCACTGTTCACGAGTCTCTTTATTCTCAAGAGAGTCACAGGGAATGAACTACCCTAAACTACCTCAAGGAACAAAGTGAGAATTTCATAATAAAAAAGAGTAGATCACAAGGATTTTCTAGATAGATTGACAGGCTCTTGGCCAAAGGACAGTAGTACAAAACAAGGACAATACAACATGCTGGAGATTGAGACTGGCATCTCGTACGGACCAAAAACTAAGTTTATCACATAAAACAACTAAATGACCACTAACAATCATATTGCTAAGAACTTCTAGAATGTGAGAAAGTAGAAGAGTATAATAGAGAGTGAAATGAAGTAAATTGAGTAAAACATAAATGATAAAGCTAGAGGAGAGAAAGAGAATGCTTACAACAACCAAATAATGAAGCCTCTAGCAAGTAGATATCTTCAATACTTGCACACATAAGATCAAGGGAAAATGTTGGGGCTATTTAGGGGCTTGCCATAGTCAAACCCCCATTTCGATGTTCCCACCTCCATGGACAACCAGACAGATAAACAAAAATAATAAGCAGAAATGAAATGAATGCAAGAGTGATAAAAGAAAACCCCGCTCAAGGAGGAGAACTTGTATCACGAAGTAGAGATGTGATAGATAGGGGATGTGAGAAATCATAGAATGCTCAAAGATACAAGGCACAAGATAGATATCACCTACAAGGCTTGAGAAAGCCAAAGGGAGAGGCAGAGCTGCAAGATCCTAGAGAGTTGCAAAAGAGCGTTGTAAGAGATTGAGAGCTTGAGTGCTATAAAAAGTCATAAAGAGCTATGCAAGCAAGAGATAAAGAGAGAAGAGAGTGTCTCCAAGAGAGAAAGACCAAGAAGAAGGCCAAATGGATTGAAAAGATAGATTTTAAAGAGAGAAGAGGAGGGAAAAGAAGCTTCTCAAGCCATTACAAGGCGTTTTGAGTCATTACCATTGACAAAAGTAGCTAACAAGTGGCAAGGAACACGAAGAAAATAATTTGAACATCGAAGTGTTGCAGGAAATTAGCATGGTGCATGGAAATCCACATGGTGCACAAGTTTCCAAACTCATCACACTACAAAACAATGAGAACAAGAAAATTATAGGTTCAACATAGAGCTAACGTGCGAATGTAGTTGCTAAAAAGGGGTCTTGAGCATCCTGAGAGGGGAAAGAGGTTGATGCAAGGGATAGAATGAACCTACACAAATGCTAAGGGAGTGGACACAAAAGTGGATCCAAGAATGCATGTGCAATTGCAAGGGGTGCAATTTTGCGACATTACATTTTGCCCCCAGTTTAGCGGGCATATGAATCTACACTAATATGCACGCTATTTGGAAAATTTACTAAACATAAATAACATCATGATACCAAAAGGATACTGTAGATGAAGAAGATGACTCTTCAAACCAAGGAAGCATGCCCTAGTCTAAAGACCTACAAAACAAATGCATTAGACAAGAAAGATCTACACAAGACAACAATGTTAGAACATAAAAAGCCATTACATCATGGGGTTATAACACACAGACACAAACACAAAAAACTAAAGGATTTGAGTCAACAAAGTGAAAGAGACCTCGATAGAAGGTTGTCTCAGTACTATGTGTCATCCCCAAATTAAGAAATAACACATAGAAAAGTTCTTAAATGGAGAGAAGAATGTAAGATTGATTGCTTCAAGAGAAGAATGCACCCAATAGATAGGGAAGCAACCAATGTCGAGGAGAAAAAGAGGTATATAATCAGGATGAAGAAGGATATAGATCTTCAATCTGGTATATACAATTGAGAAGAGAAGAGATAAGAGGATTTAAGAGGGGAATTCAAATTTCAAAAGAGATTGTTGCACAGGTACTCTCTCCTAGAGAGGGTTGAACAAATGTGCCGTAGATCTACAGACCTATGAAAGGTGAATAAAAGGCTCTATAGGTGCTCGGTCCTATAAATTCAAACAAAGAGATCCCATAGGATGAAAGAGATTTACAGGTCCTCGAACTTGCAAAGGAGGCACCCCAGGTGCTCAGTCTTGAAGGAAGTCAGATGTGAGAGGCTCCACAGAGTTTAATGGGCCTTTACAGGTGCTACAGGTGCTCGATCCTGCGAGGAAATCTTGATGCAAAGAAGCTCTACAAGTTCTCGGTCCTACAGAGCACAATTGATTAGATAAGCCTATGGATATTGCAACCCACATTGCAAGATAATCATAGAAAATATAGGTCTAGTCAGGATGCCCCCAAGCTAGATGCCATAGAATTCATTCGAGACAAAATATTTCAAAGGGATCCCTCGGGAACCCTTCAAAAGAAAAGGGGTCCACTCAAGGGACATTTCATTTGAAAGAAATAGAGAAGAGAGGGGGTCCTTTAAGGGGGACACACATCTCTAGAACAAGTTATCACTTCCCCCAACATACAGGGGAGGAGAACCATGGAAGATACTATTGAAGAGAGGTGTGAGAACCTCATGAGAAAATGTTTAGAATGGACAAGATAAAAGTAGACCTCGATATCACTTGTCATTTGAAGAAGAGGTAGGTGCATCAACAAGTAGATGAGTAATGACACTAGAATCAAGAAGTTGTATTTTATCCTTCAAGGCCTTACATTCATTAGTGGAATGGCCAGGCACTCGATGGTATGCATAGAAAGAATTTTTTTCTTTATCATGTTTATGAAATTTCTTATGTGTAAGAGGAGGAAGAGTAATCAAGTGGGATTTTAGAAGCCTAAAAAAAAATGCTCTTGCTTAGATAAAGAAAGAGGAGCAGGAAGCAACCCTTTCTCTTGTAGAGAAAAGCTTGATTGCTCACAAGAAGAAGACATGAAGATAACAGATAATGGCAGATGAATCGATCCAAGAGAATGAGGTTGAACAAAAACCATGTCGAAATTCAACTATGGTTTCCATTTAGATAGTTCATTCGAGCAACCAAGCCCCAAATTACGCTTATAAGGCACACATTCTATAGGGGACTGAACGCCTTGTTCATTATGCCCACAAACTTTATGCCCATAACCATATTTAGAGACAAGTTTAAAGCCAGGGCCATAACGTGTTTGCAAATATTGAGGAGGAGGATTCTCATAGAGAGCATTATTCCAACAAGGGGGATCATACTCTTCTTTGGGATCGCCATCAACCTTCTTGATAGGACTACCAACATTAGCCTCCTTAACCAAAGCATGATCATCTTCCTCAGAAGGGGTAGGATCAACATTAAGAACATTACAATGTGTATTCACCTTATCCCACAATACAAAAGAATAACCATCTTTGATAATGGGTTTGGATGATGTTATTGGAAGGACTAAGTGGATCGAGTTGACTTTATATTCTCCAATGAAGGATTATGTAAAGTCTAGAGAACCCCAATCATCACTGAGACATGCATTCTTTTGAGAAGAGGTAGAAGGAGAAAACTTAATATTTCTTGCTTCAAAAGGATCTTTAGGGACATCTACCTCAAGACTATCCTTTGTAATGGGTACTGCTAGAGTAGATGTCAACACATTGGAGGATACTGAAGGGATATGAGTAGGAATAACTGAAGCCTGATCGATACCTGCCATCTCACATAAGTGCATAGCACATTTGAGTTGTATGATTGTAGCTACTTAGTTATTTACAAATAGACTTAATAGATTTATGTCACAAGGTAGATGGGACTTCACCCATAGCATGAATCCATGGTCTATAAAAATAATATTATATATGGTATCTTTTATAACATATCACGAGGGTGGAGTCTGATACTTGAGTCTCAACCTTAAAGGGAAAGACTATCATGCTATAGGTTTCTAATAGCATGTAAAACCCATGAATGCCAAGAAAGTAGATGAGAGAAAGAATCAATAATCTTAGGAAATAGTGTTGGAGATATTTGTCATTGATATCAAATATGAAGACAAATGTTGTCATTGATGTCAAGCAGGTGCATAACTGAAGATAACATGCACAGATGTCAAAATGAAGGTCCATCATTATTGGCCACAGATCACAATGAAAGAGCACATGATTTGAGGCGCTAATGAAAGAAGAAATCAGGGATGATAAAGTTCAAGACTTGAAGAGAATGGAACGTATGAGAAATGGACAAATTAAGTATAAGTAGATTCAAGACATTGAAAGACATGGGTCTGGAAAAAGAAGAACAAGAATAAAAATAAGCATCAAATCTTACAATGAATTTTTCAAGTAATTATTTAAGCTAAATCCACTTTCATCTAATCCAGGTGACTTCAAATGATAGATAAAGCTAAATGGGAAATTAGCGAAATCTGGAGGTGACCAAAGGCTTTAAGAGGTCGTCTCACATATGTCCGAAGAAGCCAACACATAAATAGAAACACGACTTTAGTAATAGAGCTGTTGTGATATTTACAAGGGCGGCA
>VDFB02197317.1:0-22611 GCA_007258455.2 Sequoia sempervirens
GCATATTCTATTCAAATTGTTGGAAGAGAAAAAGTGCAAGTCAAATTTTCTGAAGTGGAATCAAGTGCAAGAACTTTTTACAAGAAGATTTGGAAAAAGTGAATTTTTGGATGTACTCATGATGATTTTGTACTTCAGAGTTTATAGAAAAAATGATCTTCATAGTACATAGTTTTATTTGAATATTTAAAGGAGGTGGCAATTTTAAAATAGGTTTCTTGAATTATTATTTTTTTCATCAAAGAGGGTTTGGTAACCATGGGTGATAAGAAAAGACAAAGAAAAAGATGTAGAAAGGTAATGACACTCGAAGAAATTCAAGCAAATAAAGATAAGGAGGCAAAAAGACAAAGGGAAAGGAGAGAAAGGATTCATCAAATGAAATATTTGGAAGCATCTAGTTCCAAGAATGTTGAAGAGAAAGCCATGAATGATGAAATGAATGTAGATGATGCAAATGTGAAGATGGTGAATATGGAAGAAAATGCAATTATGGAGACAAACCCAACTGTGCCTTCAACTTCAACTTTGAATGATATGCAAACAACTTCAGGTGTGTCTTCAAATCCACCTCCCAATGATATGGAAAATGCATCTATTCAAACAATCTATCCAGGTATGTGTTCAAACCCAATTTCTCATAATATTGATATTGCTTGTTTAGATGAAGCTGTATACACCATTGATGAGATCAATAATATTAGGGTTGAAACAATACATAAACAAGAAAATGATGAAATTATATCTTATGAGAATGTAAATGAGAATGAAATCCCTCATATTAATGAAAATGATAATGAAATCCCTTTTACATTTGAAAATGAAAATGAAACCCCTTGTGTGAATGAAAATGAAACTCCTATGGATGAAGGTGAAAATGATTTTTTTACAATTGAAAAAGATGTGCTAGATAACCTTCATGGTAAATTTTCTTCGAGAAAAATTAAAAAATTATGGAAATAAAATATATAAAATGTTTTTTATAGAAAGAAATTAGGATTCCAATGTCAACTCATGGTGCAATTGATGAGAATGTTTAAAATGAGAAAAGTGATGAAAAAATTAAGTATTTTTGTAAAACCAAAAAAGAAAGATGATTCAGTAGAACAATTCATATCTAGTGTTGCTAATGTTATTGATGTTATTGGTAAGAAAAGTCGATCAAAAGATAAGAATGTGGCTCGCCGTGCAATAACAACTGCTCTAGTTGATAAAACAGCTTCAAATAAAAGAATGTTAAGTAAGATTAGTAAAATGTGTAAAAGTAAATCCTAGAAATTTGATAGAGCTGCTAAAAGAGAGAGAAGTATTGAAAAGGATCCTATTAATTAATGTTGGGTTTTAGTGGTAGACTCCCAAGATGGGACCATGAGAATTAACTAATGAAATTAAAATTTAATCCATAAATTTTTGGCATGATAATGCAAAGGTATCACTAACATTAGGGTGTTTAAAATTAAGGGTGGGTTCCAAAATTAAGTGAACCTCTCGAGAAGATATAGATATGACTCCAAACATAATTATGCCAAAAAGATTTAGATGCTTCAATCTTACCATTGAATATTAGCATAAGTCAAGATCATTTGATAAGTGTAAACCTTGGTATGTTACAATTAATAAGCAACGAATCTCTTGTTGTTGTAAGAATCATGTACAATTTCATTATTATTATGATATATTTTGATATATACGATGCACTTTGCATGCTAACCAAATTATGCAGGACATTTGTGGTATTACTATGCCACCTGAAAGAATCAAAGATTTTATAGCAGGTTTGTTTTGTAATCCCTCTTTAAATGGAAACTCATTTTTTTTAAAAGGATGCATTTCTGGAGAATGCGATAGATGTGGTAACTTTTTATTATTAGGAGAATGTATGCATGAAATTAGTTTAGATGAATTTGGAAAACAATTAGTGGATGTAAAAAAATTTAAAAATATTGAGTATTCTTTAAAAGATGGTAAAATTGGAAGACGTGTTGAGCTAATTGTGGGAAAAAGTTAGTGTGCATGCTTTTATTGCTGATTTAAAGATAAGTTTGTACCTAAATATGTTCCAACACTCTCAGGAATGCTCTCATTGGCTTGATAATCAATTTCGTTTATGTAAAAACACATTTCCAATTGGAACTATATTGTCAGTTGTTGATTTTGCTGAAAATTATACTCTTGCTCCACAAGAAGAAATTTAATCGCAATATTATAATTCAGTGCAAGTAGCTATATTTGTTCACATTGTTTATAGACATGCTGAAGATAGTACATAAGATAATAGAAAAATTTTGAGAGAGTACCATTTTTATGTAAGGGTAAATGGGTGCATTCCATCGAGTTTGAACAATATTGTTTTTGATATATTTTATAAAAATTTAAAAGAGAGAGAGAATTCAAATGCTAAGAACATCCTCATATGAATTAGGATAATTGTCACGAAGGTCCAGAGATTCAAAAATGCTAGAATTTTTTATTGGCTATGTAGAGTTCATAAGGAAAATAATATCCAACACATATGGAGTTTTTTTGAAGTTGGTCATGGTAAGGGAGAACACGATGGAGCAGGTGCATGTGTAAAAAGAGCTCTTGCTAGAGAGCAACTAAAATTTGAGGATGCTACAAAATTTAGAAATGCGTGTGCAATTGTAGATTGGTGCAATACCAAATTATCTACAAGAACAAGTGAGAAATCAATAATTCGATGCTTATTTTGGTTAGTTGAAGAAAATGATATTTTTTCTCGACAGGATTGTGAAACAATTAATGGAAGTGCAAAATGGCATTCATTTAAGAGTTTGAATGCAAACACATGGACAATATGGACAAGGGAGTTGGCATGCTATTGTCAATATTGTATTGTAGGTGATTGGCAGGCATGTGAAAATATGGAATGGGTCGAACAATGGCAACAAAGAGCTTTAACGCCTACATCGACACATGTTCAACATGAAATGACAATTGAAGATAATCAAGTGTTCGCATCAGATGATTATGATCATGTTTCAAATCTTGTACAAGAAGGTACATTATTTATTGAGTTGAATTTTGTATGTATGCATGTTTATATGAGTTAAATATAAGTCACTTTTTTATTGAATTTTGTATTTATTTTTGTAGGACATGTGTATGCTGTTGTTGCACCTCAAGGGAATGAAGAGCAGACAGAGTACTGGCTGGCTAGATGTGTTGAGAAAACATAAGTTGAATTTTATACTAGAGTGAAATGATGACAACTTTGAGGTATCCAAGTGGTTGATTGGTTGTTGTTGGCACCTAGCTTCGAAAATATTTAATGAGAAAGAATGGCTTGCCTGCATTTGAAGATTATGAAAGACACAAGAAAATTATGCATTATTCACATTTGATTTTGGCAACCAATATAAAACTAGTTAGATATCAAGGGAGGCCTGCTAATAAAGTTTTATGGACAATTTCAATGGATGATCACGAGACAATCATAGATGCATTAAAAAAAAAAGAGGATGCAGATGGTACAATAGAGTAAATAAATATTGGTAAGCATATCTAGTCGTATATATATTTAATTGATATATATATATTTGTCTTTAATCATTTCCTAATTAAATTTTTATATCATTTTTTGTTTCAGGTCTCCCAAAATTAGATGCTTTACAAAAAAGAGAGGAGATGCACATATATTACAATGGAATTTCAATCTAGAGACTGGTAACTATATATAGTTCTAGATACATTTAATTGATACTTTATAATTGATTTCATATCCCCTTAAGCCATTCTCTTAAAACCCCTTAAGTCATCCTCTTATGTACCATTAATCCATCCTTTTGCAGCCCCTTAAGTCATTCTATCAACTACCATTAATCCATCCTCTTAGGACCTTGGAATCCATACCCTCATATATCTACCCTTAATTTGTCCACTTCCATCCACTTAAGTCACTCACTCAACACCTCTTAATTCATCCTCTTAGGACCCCTCAATCAATATCCTCATATATCTACCCTTAATCCATCCACTTGCATCCCCTTAAGTCACTCTCTCAACACCCCTTAATCCACTTTAACTCATTTTAGGGTTTAGGGTTTATGGTTTAACTCATTCTATCAACTCCCCTTAATCCACCCTCTTACATCACTTTAACTCATTTTAGGGTTTAGGGTTTAGGGTTTAACTCATTCTATCAACTCACCTTAATCCACCCTCTTGCATCCCCTTAATCCACCCTCTTATGTAAGTTTAACTCATTTTAGGGTTTAGGGTTTAGGGTTTAACTCATTCTATCAACTCCCCTTAATCCACCCTCTTGCATCCCCTTAATCCACCCTCTTATGTAAGTTTAACTCATTTTAGGGTTTAGGGTTTAGGGTTTAACTCATTCTATCAACTCCCCTTAATCCACCCTCTTGCATCCCCTTAATACACCCTCTTACATCACTTTAACTCATTTTAGGGTTTAGGGTTTAGGGTTTAACTCATTCTATCAACTCCCCTTAATCCACCCTCTTGCATCCCCTTAATCCACCCTCTTATGTAAGTTTAACTCAGTTTAGGGTTTAGGGTTTAGGGTTTAACTCATTCTATCAGCCTCCCCTTAATCACCCTCTTGCATCCCTTAATCCCACCCTCTTGCATCCACTTTAGCTCATTTTAGGGTTTTAGGGTTTAGGGTTTAACTCCTTCTATCAACTCCCTTAATCCCACCCTCTTGCATCCCCTTAATCCACCCTCTTATGTAAGTTTAACTCATTTTTTAGGGTTTAGGGTTTAGGGTTTAACTCATTCTATCAACTCACCTTAATCCACCCTCTTGCATCCCCTTAATCCACCCTCTTATGTAAGTTTAACTCATTTTAGGGTTTAGGGTTTAGGGTTTAACTCCTTCTATCAACTCCCCTTAATCCACCCTCTTGCATCCCCTTAATCCACCCTCTTATGTAAGTTTAACTCATTTTAGGGTTTAGGGTTTAGGGTTTAACTCATTCTATCAACTCCCCTTAATCCACTCTCTTGCATCCCCTTAATCCACTCTCTTGCATCACTTTAACTCATTAATATCAACTCCCCTTAATCCACTCTCTTACATCCTTTCAACTCATTCTCTCAACTCCCCCTTAATCCACCCTCTTACATCACTTTAACTCATATTATCAACTCCCCTTAATCCACCCTCTTACATCACTTTAACTCATTTTATCAACTCCCCTTAATCCAGCCTCTTGCATCCCCTTAATCCACTCTCTTACGTCACTTTAACTCATTTTATGAACTCCCCTTAATCCACCCTCTTGCATCTCTTCAACTCATTCTATTGGCTCCCCTTAATCTACCCTCTTGCATCCCCTTAATCCACTCTCTTACATCCTTTCAACTCATTCTCTCCACTCCCCCTTAATCCACCCTCTTACATCACTTTAACTCATTTTATCAACTCCCCTTAATCCACTCTCTTACGTCGCTTTAACTCATTTTATGAACTCCCCTTAATCCACCCTTTTGCATCCCTTCAACTCATTCTATCAGCTCCCCTTAATCTACCCTCTTGCATCCCCTTAATCCACTCTCTTACATTCTTTCAACTCATTCTCTCAACTCCCCTTAATCCACCCTGCTTACATCACTTTAACTCATTTTTATCAGCTCCCTTAATCCACTTTTCTCTTCACATTAGCTTTAACTCATTTTATGAACTCCCCTTAATCACCCTTTTGCATCCTTCAACTCATTCTATCAGCTCCCCTTAATCTACCCTCACGTCTAATCCACTCTCTCTTACATCCTTTCAGCATTTCTCCTCAACTCCCCCTTAATCCACCCTCTTACATCACTTTAACTCATTTTTTATCAACTCCCCTTAATCACCCTCTTGCATCCCCTTAATCCACTCTCTTACATCACTTTAACTCATTTATGAACTCCCTTAATCCACCCTCTTGCATCCCTTCAACTCATTCTATCCGGCTCCTAATCACCCTCTTGCATCCCCTTAATCCACTCTCTTACATCCTTTCAACTCATTCTCTCAACTCCCCCTTAATCCACCCTCTTACATCACTTTAACTCATTTTATCAACTCCCCTTAATCCAACCTCTTAGGTCCCCTTAATTCATCATGTTATATAGTTGTACATTAAACTTCTTGATGTACATTATATATGTTTGTTCGATGTCACTTTTAAATATCTTATTCAAATTGTATAGATTATACATATTTCATGTGTCTTCTATTTACCACATTTTATATAATTATTCAATTGTATAGATTATACATTAAATATACATACAAGGAGATGGTTTTTTGTTTATTGATTCAAATATTTGCTATGTAATTGGAAAATAGTTAGAATTACTTGCCCTTAATTTATTATGAATATGATTTAAGAAACTATTTAAGGAATGTTTTAATTTGTCACCTAACCATCTGATAAGTTATATATATATATATGAAATTTGATTCTAGATAAGAATTATTATATAGTGCATGTATTACTTGAAAATTTGATAAAATATAAATATATAGATATGTATATAAATGCATATAATTATGAAAATGAACATAACATGATCTCATAATTGATTGCATATATAATCATCATATTACAGTCAACTGATATAAATAAACACACATATATGATAATAACATGTTCAAAATAAAACTAGAGATCTACATAGTCCATAAAATTTATATGTCAAGTCCAACACATATATTGAAATGAAACTAGAGGTTTGTAGTCCATAAAATATAAAACTATCTAACTCTCAGGCTGATCAGTCAAATCAAGTCTCCTCTTTGTTCCACGTTGACTAGATGTACCTGCATCATGCTGTAAAAGAGTTCAAGAAACTCGAAATTAGATTTAAATTTATTTAGAAATTTTGATATAATTAAACATATTTAAAATTGAAAATATAAACTTTTAGATAAAAAAAACTAATTAAATATCGACTAAATATATTAAAAATGATTTCTAGTATGCATAAATTACCATATGGTCATGTGAATCAACTGGCACATTTTCTTCAACAAGTAACATAACTGTCTGTTGAGAAGATGCAAATGCCTGATCCGCTATATCCTGCATATTCATATAAAGCAAAGAATATGTGAAAACCTTGAATATATATATATAAAATGTTCATAAAAATTGTATAGGAGATTTAAAGTAAAGTTTACAACCTCGAATGATATGACCTCATGATCACGCACCTGAGATTGCCCATGAATAGATGTCAATGATGTCTCAGGTGCGCGGCCCGCCATGGTTATCTCATCAAATCCCTACATATAGATGTACAACAGTTCATATAGATCATTCACACATGTGTATGTAAATGTAAAAATTAAATTAGATCTATGATGTGTATTTAATTTAAACTTAACAAACTTTTGAAAGCACGCACCTGAGCTGATGATGTCTCAGGAGCGCTCACCACTGTAACTTGTGGCTCGTCAATACTAGGAATAGTATGACTTCCCTGCATCTAGATATAATATATCAATTCACACATGTGTACAAATTCAAATTAAATTATATATATATATATGGACACACAAATTATTTAATATATTTTGGTTCAAGTACCTATTGAAAAGGTGAGCCCAAATCTACAGCACTCGACATATACACACGATGATGATATTGAGTTTCGGGCATCACGTCATCATGTGTCTATACATCAAACACAAAATTATTGAATTAATATTATATTATATATATAGTTTGATGTTATTATTTACATGATTTTTTTACATTTCAAACTTGAATTAAATTTAAGTTCAAAAGATGAACATACCTGTGTGGGACAATCCTCATAATATAGTAAATTTAGGTATGATCCCGCCCCAGATGCATGTGCCTCACCTGAAGTGGATGTCTGAGTATCCCTATAGCCCGAGCCTCCATGCTCTGTATTGGCCACTTCAGTGGCCGCGTGTGTAGTCTGCTGAGTGAGATGTCCTGAAAGTGAACTCAATGCTCCTAGTGTAGATAACATGGTTTGCTGCTGAAATGCAGCGGGAATACCAGGAGAAGGAGGAGGAACAAGAGGCGCAACTGGAGCACGTCGTTGAGGATCGACACGTGCTCCTAGTCTATGTTGGGGCATGCCACGCCTAGCTCCCTGAAATGACCTCATATCAAAATAGTTGGGTTTTTTACCCAACTCAAACTCAGCCCATAACTTTCTCAAAAAATATAAGGGCACCTCACTATTGCCATGTGGTGGAGTATCAAACACCATCCACCATCTCTCCCAAAAATTTGCAGCTATCTGCGGGTGCCTACACCATAAAATTGAAATTCTTTTTTTTGTGGGTGGTATTGGTTCGTTTGTTTGGGGGTTCACAAAATATTGGCACATAGCTTGTTTAGTGATTTTTAGGTCATTGATTTCTTTATATGACAACCCATCTGCATAGAATTGTCTCCTCTCTTCTCTCCATTGATGGAACCTATCTAGGTCCGCATCGATAGATCGAACAGAATCGACAATAGTTTGCATCGTAGATGCAAACCGTGCGAGATGTGGAGGGATTCTAGTCTCATTTTTTATGAGATCTATGTTCCCTTGAATCACAACTAAGTTGGCTCGAATATTCTCTCTTAGTTGATTTTGGTCAAATGGAGGAGGGGGTGGGGGTTCAGGTGGTGGAGAATGCGGAGGTGAGTGAGGCATATCCTCATGTGGTGGGGTGGGGTGTGCACCAGGATCTATAGGAATTTCTGGATTAGGCATGAAATCCTCTAAAGTGAAAAGTGGATCCATGGACGAGAAATGATATGGCAACTGCATGTTAAACAATTAAAAAATATATATCAACAAACTAATTAAATAATGCACACAATTTCAAAGTTATTTAAAAATCACATTGAACATGCACAAATTGAATAATTTCATTTTTCAATTTATAACATTAAAAAATCATAGCATTAAAAATTCATATTATAAATGAGAGTTGAATAGAAACCGATAGTCACTTAAGAACTATAAATGAGAGTTGAATAAAAACAGAAGGTTAGTAGAACAAGTGATGAAAAATATTGAAAATCATTGAAGACAATTCATAAATCAATCATGAGAAATTCCATATAGGGATAGTAATTAAGATACATTGAATTATTATCCAAGTGACTCCTACAATACCTATTTTTTATAAGTTTTAAGTGTCTCTCTTGGAACCTATGGTTTGTAATTCATGTACAAATTAGAGTTAGGGTTGGGGTTAGGGTTAGGGATAAGTTTAGGGTTAGGCTTAAGATTGGAGTTAGGGTTAGGGTTATAGATAATTAGGGTTAGGGTTAGGGTTAGGGATAAGGTGAGGGTTAGGCTTAATATTGGGGTTAAGGTTAGGGTTAGAGTTAGAATTAGGGTTAGGTTTGGGTTAAAATTAGAGTTATTTTTTGGGCATAGGTTTAGGGTTATGGTTAGGAAAAGGGTAAAAATTAGAGTTACGATTGGGGTTAAGGTTAAAACATGAGTTAGGGTTGAGGATAGGGTTCAGGTTAGTGTAAGAGTAAGAACTAGAGTTAGTTTTGGGGTTAGGGTTATGGTTAAGGTTAGAGCTAGGGTTAAAATTATGGTTAGGGTTAAGGTTAGAGATAAAATTGTATTAGGGTTTCTAATTTTAGCTCACCTAAGGGGAGAGAGGTTTCTAAGAGGTTTCTAGTTTTACGTTTTAGGGTTTAGATTTCTAAGTTATGTCCAATTTAGGTTTAGATAAAATATAGTTTTCAATTTATAATTTAACGTTATTTATTTTTTAAATACAATTTAAAACTATTAAAAATTGAAATAAAATGCATTAAACAAAAAAAAACTTAAATACTAATTTAAAAACAAAAAAATAAGATACAAAGCAAAAAAGGGCAGAAATCAACTAACCTGTAGGTCTCAGAGGTCAAGTGTGTTGACGGGAGGAGCGAGCAACAGCCTCTAAACACGTACGCGCTCTTGCTTGACCTCTCTCGGTTCGCCAAAAATAGTGGATAAAATGAAAAGCCAGCAGTTTATTTAAAAAAAATAAATACTTTTCAATAACGCGTACGCGTTTACAAATGCATATGCGTTTAAAATGCGTATGTGTTATGAAACGTGTATGCGTTTGTAACGCGTACGCATTTCATAACACATACACGTTTTAGGCTCGCGTACCCATTCCTGAGCGCGTACGCATTCGGATTTAGGTTCGAGTACCCGTTTCGTAACGTATACGCGTTTTTTAAAAATGCGTACGCATTTACTACGAGATTTTTTTTGTTGCCCGAAATTTCCCCTCTTCGTGTACTCAACTTCTTGCTTTTACCCAGATGTGATGGTTGAGGAATATACCTCAATAGTGCAAAATGATGTGTGGGAGGTTATGCCTAGATTGACAAATAGGGCAGTGGTTGGATCACACTAGATCTATAAGATCAAGCATAGTGCAGATGGTAGCATTGAGAAATACAAGGCAAGGTTCATGGCCAAGGGGTTCTCTTAGAAGGAGGTAATAGACTATGAGGAGATATTTTCTCTAGTGGCTAGGTATACTTCTATACGAGTTGTGATCTCGCTTATAGCATAGATGGGATGGAAGATCCATCAAATGGATGTCATGACAATATTTCTTAATAGTGAATTGGTAGAGAGGGTATACATAGAACAACTTGAGGGATTTGTAGCACACAACATGGAAACCCATGTGTGTAGATTGAAGAGAGCATTGTATGGACTCAAGCAAGCTCCCAAGGTGTGGTATGAGCACATTGATAGATACTTGCAAGGAATGGGCTTCATGAAGAGTGATACGAATGCTAATCTCTACTACTTGGTGGTTGGAGGTGAGGTTCTCATTCTTGTTCTATATGTGGATGACTTGTTTTTAACAGGTTCACTAGGGCTCATCGAGGAGTGCAAGAGGGACCTTGCATCAGAGTTCGAGATGAACAATTTGGGCTTATGCACTAATTTATAGGCATGGAGGTGTGGCAGATAGATGGAGATATTTTCCTTGGACAAGGGAAATATTGCATCAAAATCTTGAGGAGGTTCAAGATGGAGGATTGCAGAGCCATGTCTATACCTATGATCATGAATTGGAAGAAGATAGAATCATCTAGGGAGAAGGATTTAGACCCCACCTTATACAGACAGTTGATTGGATCTCTCATGTATTTGGTCAACACCAGGCCAGATATATCCTTTGTATTAAACTCTCTTAGTCAGTTCATGGTTGAGCTGAAGAGAGTGCATTAGATAGTGGCAAAGCATGTGTTGTGGTATTTGTGTGGTACAATCGAGTATGGGATCAGATATGCTCGAGGTGATGGTATCAATTTGATAGGGATATACTAATGCAGATTGGGTAGGCAATACAATGGACATGAAAAGCACTTCAAGGTGCTACTTCAATTTGGGATCAGGAGTTGTCTCTTGGTACAACAAGAAGCAAAAGTTTGTGGCTCTAAGTTTTGTAGAAGTAGAATACATAGCAGCTAGCATGGTGACGTGTGAGGCTATATGGCTTCGGAAGTTGCTTGTAGCCTTGTTTGGTTAGAGGGTTGAGACTACAGTGATACACTGCGACAATCAGAGTTGCATCAGGTTGTATGAGAATCTGGTGTTTCACGATAGGTCTAAGAATATAGAAATTAGGTATCACTTCATCAGGAATTATGTACAACGGAGGATTGTTCAACTATAGTATATACCTACAGATCAACAGGTAGCAAACATTTTGACAAGGGCATTAGGGAAGGAAAAATTCATCTTCTTTAGAGATAAGTTGGGTGTCATGCAGAACACCTTCCTCGTTAAGAGGGAGTGTTAATTTATGTAGCTTGGAAAAGTGTCTCCAAACCCAATAATATTAATTAATTGATTGATTGATTCCTCTAGAGACTTCTAGAAACTATTTAGTTGGGGTTTGTTAGAGTCCAGTTAATCTTAGCCATCAATTGAGATTAAATCATGGCCATTGGTTTTTCAATGAGATGATTATAAAAGGGGATCAATGTGCATTTGGAGAACACACACGCGAGAAAGATTTGTAGTGATAGCAAATAAATTTGTAGTGATAGAAAATAGACCTAGAATTACCTAACCCAAAATCAAAAAAGTAGAACAATGAGAAATCAAAAAGAGTGGGTCCTCTCTTCCAGTAGAGCATGTGTGCAAATGGCATGCCAAATGCTTCAATGTAGACAAAATAATTAGACTCACTAATTGAAAATATTGGAAGAGAATGAGAGATCTCTAACCTTCCATTAAATCTATTATAAATGTAGGCTAATCTTCCATTAAATCTATTGTAAATGTAGGTTTGTTCTTTAATAATAAAGGATTGGTTAAAATTTATGATATGTTTGAAACTTATTACAAGTTTATGTATTTTTTACAAATATTATTGTATCCATCAATAAAATGGATGATACATACCCAATAATATATCTTAATTCATTACATTTATTTGCTTACAAATTGTAATCTGTACAAATTGTACCTTGTATTTTAGTGTTTTTAGAGAAATCTTGTAAAGATAAGTGCATTGTATTTAAACTTTATGTTTTTTTTGTATAAAATTTATATTATAACTAATTTTTCAAATTATTCTTAAATAATAATGCACTTTTTTCATGAGGATATAATGACACAAATATCTTTGTTAGTGGTCGCTTTTCTAGCTAGTCACAACACAAATATACATATAATTATGTTAAACAATATATTACAAAATATAATCATGTGTGAGTTCATCATATAATTAAAAAATATTAACATTATTAACCTTATTTCCAATCAAGAATTCATTGCAATTGGGTGGCACTTATGGTAACAAAACACTATTAATTTAGTATTCCTCTAGCTAAAAATGTCTCTATTACTATTTCTTACTTGCTTATTATTATCTTTTGAAAGAAATTAGTCATTGAAGTAAAATAGATACATAAATTATCTCTTTCATTTTTTTGTTTGTTCAAAGTTGGAGGAGACCATGATGGCTACCTAATTGCATTTCCAACCACCTCAATACAAAATATGAATGTTATAGCTACAAGACCCTTTTCAATGAACAACCAACTCAAAATAATACCATTGTGTATACTTTGTAATAAGAGGATTTAAATAATGAGTGGAGTTTCCACCCATATAATATAAATAATTTCATCCAATAGACAAGAATAATGAACTTCCATTGTTCTTAGTAGACTGCCTCTAGTAGTGCATAGATAATTTTAGCACATTCCTTTCTGTTACCATTTCCACTTATTTTATTATTAATTCTTCAAATGAGTCCAAAATACCAATACAATAAACATAATTACCATACCAACTTAGAAACATATGAAAAATAGTACAAGAAGAAACCAAAAAATATCTAAAATAAAAGTACTAAGAAAATAAGACCTAAAAATCAGACCAATGTGAATGATAGAATTATCTCTATGACATTCAAACTCTTCAGTTGTTTCCCTATGATATTCTCACTACAAGGAATTTTTTATGTTAAGAAAGGTGTCTCAACCTTGCTTCTATTGATAAAATAATAAAAAGGTACAATTTTTAGGTTATAAAACAAAAATAAAAAAAATTATGCTATATAATTAGTTTTTGGCAAAAATAAAAAATTTGGATTGTTTGGTGTCACCAAGGGCAATGCATATTTCATAGGCCTCTTCAAACTATATAATTTATAAAAATAGGCCCACTCAACCTCTTGGATAAAAAATTATGACCTTCAAAAAATTTCCTAAAAATGTAAAAATGTGTTGGACACATTTAAAAGAGCTTTAAGAGGGAGTTACACTTGTTGAACAAATTATGATTCATGTTAGGAAACATCATAAGATATCTTTGTTTGGAGATAATGGAAGAAAAATAGAACATCAAAATTAGTGAGTTGATATAACAAGTTTATGACAGGTGGAAGGAATATGCTATTTTTAGCCTGTGGACTCATCTTGAGATTTGGGATTTGGGTGCCACTTTTTGGGTGGTTTTTAGCTTATGATATTCTAATTACCATTTTTTGGTTTGAAGTATTATATATCCTATATATTAGGTGCTTGAGATGGTGGTTGTGTGTATATATTTGTAGATATTATTAGGCTATTACAATTCCTCTAGATACTTGGTTGGTGATACACCTATAAAGGCTTTCTCTATAAGTGTATTGTAACTATTTTGTTTACTAAATAATACGTTTGATTGCTTTGGAATGTGGGTTATTTTATTTCTCAAAGAGATTTTTCCATGTATCCTGGTGTTATGGTATATTGTTTACCTTATATTTATATGTGTTTATTCTTTATGTAATTGTTAAAATATTGAAATTTGTGCAATGCTCTCCTTAGAGTTTTAGGTTAGGAAGCATTTCTATGTACATTACTTTCTTTCATTTTACACCCCACAAGTTAAAATGTGTAAAATTTTGTGATTTTTATAAAATTTCATTTGCTTAAAAAATACAAGTGGATGCTTATTCATAAAACCTCTAAAAAGATAAAGATTCATCTTCATATATATTACACCTTGAAGAAAAAGTATCTTAATTGTATTGTAGTAGTCTATGACATGACTAGTTGAAATAAAATAGATAAAACACAATTTGAAAGTGAATCTTATAATTCTTTTGGAATTTTATGTTGATAAATCATTATTAATAGTATTTCTCTACCAAAAAAACATTGTTGACATTATTTTCTTGATTTAGAATAATCACTTGTAACTAAGAGAACTATTAGTAATATTTATAATGTTGTTAAACAAATCTTATAAAGACAAGTACATTGTATTCAAAATCTATATCTATAATTACATTCTAAGGAATTTCATGATTAGGTAATAAAATAGCACCAGTAGAAAGTTGTTTTATTATCATTTACATACCACATAGAAAATACTAGATAAATTAAACAACATAACAAACATAACATATGTCCTAAAAATATGATCATATCATGTGAAACATGTCCTACAAATTATGATCAATTATTCAAAACATATGTCCTACAAATTATGATGAAATATCGATATTGATATATATTCAACAAGTCTAATTCATTAAAAAATATTGGTTAATTAATTTAAAAAATCAACTTTTCAGAGCCACCTTAATACCAAATTTACTTTGGGCACATCAAATTCAATGACTAATGTAAGGTATAGGACTATAATTATATATTAATTTCTACTCTTTTTTAATAAAATATTGAGTTGTAGGACTCGATTGCATATCATGTCTTGAAAAGAAAATGCCTACATATTCTTTAAAGTTTTATGGGCTTGAACCTTGTTAAGATTCCCTTTTAATATAGAGGTTAAATATAAGAAGTGATTATGATCAATTATAGAGCTTAAATATTTATATGACCTACCAAACCATAATGACATAGTAGCATACAAAATAGATGGAACTATGGAAGATTTATAGAAACATAATTCATGGCCTATGAGATATACCTACAAGCGATCTTGCTATACATTTGAGATGTATTTCCAATGTACATAAAGGATAGATATTTATGAATGAATAATATTACCTCTAATGAAATTTTACTAAACTAACATCAATACCATAAAATGAATGTTGTAAAAAGATGGAGCTCACCCTTGAAATAATTTTCACCTACTTACATATATTTAATATACTTAATTCACCATATTGAATAACTTCATTTACAAAGATAATAAAACTCTAACACTTAGGTTAAAGACATCAAATCAACCCCAAGATTACTTTTTAGAGAATTTGATGTATAATAACTCTCCATTAAGCCTAGTTGAGAAGGAAAAAAATATAACTAAAATTTGAAGGTACATATGAACAAAAATTATGATTTGCTTGATATTAGACAACCAACATGTAACTACAGTTCATCCATTTTAGATTTGATCAACTTTTTCTTGCCTATTAGTACAAAATTGTACATCAATGGTCATAATTAACAACATAATCTAATAAAAGGACAAAATTTGAAATTGTATTCATGTTATGAGTGATTAAAATGTAAACTATATTTTTGCCCTAGGGTGCTACCACAATAGTGGTTTACACTTTCTGAGAGATCTTGATTTTTGTTGAAATCACATATTCTTAGAAAATATAATGATTTAAGCCTTGAAAATTTTCATTTAAAGGATTCCAATTGAACAAGGTCTGATCAAACCACCTTAGACCAATCCCCCTTGGATAGAACCCCACTAGTTTTAAACCATACCTATAATGGAGTCTCCTTTACACCTATCAAAATGCTGATAAAAAAACCACTTTTGATTTACCTTTTGGGGGATCAAATGAATTAATTTAAAATTTATTTTTTGTAAGTATACGTAGTCCTTATTATAAGCTTCCAAAAAAGTATAATTTTAATTAAATTTAATTTGATTATTATATTTATTTCTTATTTCTTGTGAATGTAGGTTTTTCACTGAAATTCAAGCTCTTTGTTCTACACATGTGGAAAAATAGCATATTATTAAAAAAAATTGAAAAATATAAGTGCAATAGATATTTAAGTCCTTAATTTAACAAAAAAAATAAAATTGAATTTTGATATATACAAAAAAAGTTACGCGTTATACGGTCGCGCTATATTTGAATTGTAATTGGTTTGACTTTGAAACTTGATTAGAGAAAAAATATTCAATAAAAAACTATCTAACCAAGTGGAAGCACTAGATATCGAAGTTACAAATCTAAATTCGAAAGAATTAGAATTCTATCCTTCATGGAAAAAAATTTATGCATTATACGGTGAGCATCACTTTTTAAAAATGTTGTTTTCTGAAAAAAACTAGTTTTCGAGGGAGATGGAAAAAGAAGTGCAATCTGATTCCAAAATTTTTGAAAAAAATATATTTAGAATCTACAAAAAAAAATTCATGAAACTCTAGTTTGCATCATCTTCAAATTCCTCACGATTTAGCTGCTATAGGTGCCCGAAAGTGAAGATTTAGTTAAAAAAAATTATTTCAATGTCTAGTTTGGCCAAAAATTGTAAACCACTATTGTGGGATCACCCCCTATTTTACTCTATTTTTGAGCTACATTGTTTCCCAAAATGCTTATTTTTATTTCATATACCTTGCTAGATTCATTCATAAAATATATGTACCAATAAAAAAATAATTTGCAATGAGAAAAACAATAGCCATAAAATATACCCAACAAAAATAGTATTACAATTTGAATACATTAAATAGAAAATATTCGAGCTAGTAATCATCATTTCATATTTATTTAGAAAAAATACAATATATTAGCTCAAAAATTCTTGAGCATAAATTAGAAAATATAAAAAATTGAACACAATTATAAATAATAATAAAATTCATGTATATTTGTATTATTTCATAAAAATATTCAAATTGTTTCACATAAAAATAGTTTCCAAATTTTAAATTTGAAATATCAAGAATTATAAGGTTAATATGGACCTTTAATACCCATTTCATTGTTTTGAGTAGAAATTCCATTGAAACCATCTACAAAGATATCCATTTCCTATTTTTACATGTGTGCATGGAATTTTGAGCATGAAAGATCAAGCTAAAAAAATATTAACCTATTCCACCCAAAACATAGGCACACTCAGATTAAGCATAAGAGTTAACAAAACATGATGAAAACATAAAAGTTATTACAAAATTAACCCTTGTTGCACCTAGATGAGGTGGTTGTGCTCAAGGAAATTGATGTGTGAGTGCTATTACTAGTAGCATAAAGTTGCATTTGAAGACGCTCCTTATATGGTATAGGATGATATCCAATTTATAATTTTTTGGCTATAAGATTGGATGGTTAGGATTAAAATATGAGATCAAGGGATCCTAATGGTTGAGATTCATGGGAAGATGAGAAGAGGAAATGTGTCTATCATTTTGTTGGAGGAGTTGGATGGAGAGGGATTTAGGAGAAAATCAAGTGTGAAGATTATCCTTGGGAACATTAGGTGGACAAGATGGAAGGGGTACTTTGGAGTACCCATGAGGAATGAGAAAGTACTTTGACCCATGTGACATGGTACTAATACCATGTCACATGTACAAAGATCCATTTCTTATGTACAAAGGACCCAGTCCTTTGTACACATTGGAGGATGTGAGGGATTTGAAAGGTTTTGATTTGGTTGTGCAAGTGGGGGATTAAGGGGCTAAGTGGTTTTATCCCATTTAATGAAAAGTGTAGAAAATAAGAAATTAGTTAAATAAGATATTTATTTAATTTTTGGGATGAGGATGAGGGACTTAGGTAAATAATTATATTTATTTACCTAAGTTTGGTCTTGTAGAAGAAGAGCGATTAAATGGTTTAGAGTATAAATAGGAGTGGATGAATAGTTGTGAATACTGATTTTATTAATTAAATAATAAAATATCGTTTAATTAATAGGGGATAAAAATTAGATAATTAATTAAATATTTATGCTTATATTCAATAAATTATAGAGGAAATAGTTATTTGATGACAATGGTCAATTTTAGGTGTCTATAGTATATTTATTTCCACCTTTTTGATGAATGTTCATAACATTCAACATGGAACTAAAATTGGATGATATATTTTTTGTCATTTTCTTATCGACTTCACACATTTCCATATGATTATTATTCATCAACTGTAGATGATGGTTTTCAAGTTCCAATAATATATTCTACTCAAACAATAACGTAAAATTCTTACACAACCTTTTAATTTATCTTCTTTAATTCAATTTTCTCCAACAACCTTACATTTTCATCTTCATACACCTAAACCTTCTTGAATAATATTTTAACATGTATGACCTTAATGACCATCTAATTTGGTAATGAATTTGTTCTTTTGAGGGTATCATTTCTATCTTTCAATCCCCCTCAATTTTTATGTTAAACTTGAAAATGTGACTATTGAAATTGTTACAATCATGTGACAGTGAAAATGGGCATTTAAAATCATATTCTAAAAATTATTACATTGACATGATAGTCACATGTATACATAGATATCATTATAGTCATATTGAACTATTAAATTTTTTAAAATAAAATGATATGAAAAATATGCACTTGGATTCGTAAATGAACAAGGTTACCAATTTAGTGGAGAAAATAATCGTCTCAAGGTAACAAAGGGTGTTTTGGTTGTGCTAAAGAGAAAAAAAATTGGCAATCTCTACATGTTGGTTGGAGAAACTAACAATGGAGAGGTTGAAATAACATCTGATGTAGAAATGAACTCAATATCAACCTAACATCAATGGATAGTCCATATGAGTGAGTGTGGTCTCAAGGTACTACTAGATAGAAATCTCACATGTGCCAAATGTAGAGATTTAAATTTTTTTGAACATTGTTTGTTTGGAAAATAGAATGAACATATTTTTCTAGAAGTAATACTAGAAGCAAAGAAGTTCTAGAATTAATTAATTCAAATAATTGGGAAGCTCCTATAACATCTATTGGAATTTCATCATATTTTTTTCATATATATATGACTATCTCTTAAGGTGTGGATTTATCTTTTCAAGAAGAAGTTTGAGGTATTTTCTTATTTTAAGAAGTTTAAAGCTCTAGTAGAGAATCAAAAGGGAATACTATAAAATGTTTGAGAATTTAGATAATGAAGCATAATTTTGTTCAAGAGAGTTTAAATAGTTTTGTAGTGAGTATGACATTGCAAGGAAATTGATGATTTATAGGACACCATAAAAAAATGGTGTTGTTGAACATATGAACCGTACAATTATGGAGTGAGCCAAATATATGTAGAGTACTGCTAGTTTGGAGAAATTTTTTTGGGTTGATGTCATTTCTACAACCTATTTCTTGACCAATAGATCACCCATTCCAACTCTAGATAATAAAATTCCTAAAGAAGTATGGATAGGTGAACATGTTAATTATTCTTTTCTTCATATTTTTGGTTTTGATGCTTATTCTCATATTCCTAAAGAGAATAGAAATAAGTTGGACATGAAGTCCATAAAATGTATTTTTCTTGGCTATGCAGATAGTACAAAGGGGTACAGGTTGTGGGATACTACACTGCCTAAAAGGTTAAAGTTAGTCAAGATGTTTATTTTAATGAAAAATCAATGCAAAGAGACAAAGAATAGAAAGGTATAAAAGTTATTCTAGTGGAGATGGAAAACTATGATGATGATGATATACACGTACTAGATGAAAATCAACAAGATAAAAAAAACCAAATGAGCCACATGGTGACTCATTACCCCTTGTAAGGAGATCCAATAGAGTATCCAAACCACTTGAAAGGAACTCTCCTACTTTTAATTATATTTATCCATTACTAATTGGTGTTGGTGAACCTAGTTCATATTTGGAGGCTTGTGAATTTGAATGTGCACATAAGTGGAGAGTTGTCATGGAAGAGGAGATAAAAGTTGTACATAAGAACAAGACATGGGAGCTTGTGCCATTGCCTAAGGGGTGGAAGTCTATTGGGAATAAGTGGGTCTTCAAATTGAAAAGGGACATAAATGATAACTTGGAAAGGTATAAAGCTTGATTGGTGGCCAAGGGGTATGCACAAAATTTTGGTAATGATTTTGACGAAAAAAATTTCCTATTGTATGGTTAAGTACTGTTAGAGTTGTTTTAGCTCTTTTTGCTAGTCTTGATTTGGAGTTAAAACAATTAGATGTTAAAATAACCTTCTTTCATGGTGATATATCTGAGGATATTTATATGCAACAATCATAATGTTTTGAGGAAAGAGACAAGGAGAATCTTGTTTATATGTTGAGAAAATCACTATATGATTTGAAATAGGTGTCAAGATGTTGGTATAAGAAATTTGATTCCTTCATGATGAGTTTGGGTTTTAGCATATGTGATTCTAATCATTACACCTAGTTTCAAATGTATGATGATGATAATTTTATTATTTTTCTTATATATGTTGATGATATGTTGATAGCAAACATGTATAAAATCATTCATTTGAAAACTTAGCTTGCTAGGGAGTTTGAGATGGACTTAGGCAATGCAAATAAAATTCTTAGAATGACAATACACAAAGACAAAAATAATAATAAAATGTGGTTATCATAGAAAACTTATGTAGAGAAGGTTTTGTAGTGCTTCAATATGAAAAATGTATAACCAATCAGTACTTCATTTCTTGTTCATATTAAATTATCTTCAAAATAGTGCCCTAGCAAAGAAGCGGAGAAGACTCACATGTCTCATGTAATATACTCATCAACAGTTGGTAGTCTTATGTTTGACATGGTGTGCACCATATTGGGCATTGCACAAGCAATGGGAGTAGTTAGTCATTACATGGAAAATCCTAGTATTATTCACATCAAAGAACTATGAAGTAGATTCTCAAGTATTTGAGGGGTACTTATGATTCTAATATCTGTTAAAGTGGGAGTAGTCTTCAAGTTAATAGGTATGTCAATACAATTTTTTGTGGACACATAGATATGAGAAATTTATTTATAGGTTATATTTTCTCCTTAATTGGAGGTGCAATTAGTTGGGTATCAAAGTTGCAAATAATGGTGTCATTGTCTACTAGTGAAGTTGAATATATGGCATCAACACAAGTTATCAAGGAGGCAATATGACTTCATAGACAATTGGGTGAATTTTAGGTAAAAAAGGATAACATATATTATGATGAATCCCATTAGAAGAGATAATTTAATCTAGTGCATAATTTCTTTAGGTTTTCATTTTACTTGATGATTGGCAGCATTGGCATTGGTCTTTTAGTATAAGGAGTTATTCGCAAGTTATAAATTTTTTACTTTAAGTGGGATATTGTTGAAATGTGAAGTCAATTTTGTTATTTCGGCACTGATAAATAGTCCGCATTGAGTACCCTACTAATATATTCAAATTGCACCCAACATAGTTGAAGGCCTGATGGGGGGTTGTCAACCCCCTGCTACATCAAAGAAATTTTTTGGTGATCAATTTTTTTTGGGACTTACTATTTTTGTAATCTCAACAATTGTTTGACATATAGTTGCATGAGTCACACTTTCCTTTTTCAGAAATTTTTCTTTGAAAAGGACTCTACAAATCAAATTTATTATCCTATGTGAAGTCATTCTTTCTATATAGATTTTATATTTGTTGTATTAGTGAATTGTTCCAAATTAATAAAATACTAAAGATCTTTTCCTCTGTCTTTTTCCTAGTATAATTTTACTAGGTTTTTGCATGTAAATATGTGTGTTTATTAATTATTGATTTTCTCTATATATATTTACACTATAAATTTTCACAACAAAAATTAATAGTGATGATCAAGAGTTAGTCCCCTTTTTTTTTCTTTTTCTTTTTTGCCGATATTGGCATGGTGTGATGGTTTATAGGTGGCATTGTTGTTCTTGCCACTAAGGTTCAAACCCCGGCGTTGGGGTGGAATTGTTGAATGGTTGTATCCAGTTCATAGCTCTCGTCAAAAGTGTTTACCCCTTGAATAAAAAAAGAAGAGTTAGTCCCCTTTTGGGTAATCCCAACTTGATCCACAATATAACTCTATAAAATAGTAAGTATGTGTTTAAACCAATGTTAAAAGTGGTGTATGTGAATAATGTAAACAACAAAAACCCTAGAGAGGAGTCTAGGAAAAAGGTGGTGTGTGAAAGTGGATGGACAAGGGAGATGGTATGATGATAATTTAAAAACTAA
>VDFB02197318.1:0-18103 GCA_007258455.2 Sequoia sempervirens
TTTGAACTAAATATTCAACAAAATATAATGTATTTTTTCTTGGCACTGTACTTTTTATCATTTATGACATGGTAATGCAATTGCATGAGAGGAACACATTAATGTTTGGTGGAAAGACGTGTTTAAGATGCACCCAATGATTAGTCCATAGCTTAACAATTTTGAGAAATAGACGATCACAAATAAACATAGAGAATTGATAGGATGGAGTAGTAGCTTATAATTATTTCAATAGTAAACTGCAAATCTAGCCAC
The DNA here is from genome assembly GCA_007258455.2 of Sequoia sempervirens. NCBI lineage: Eukaryota > Viridiplantae > Streptophyta > Pinopsida > Cupressales > Cupressaceae > Sequoia > Sequoia sempervirens. The sequence continues at coordinate 256 of VDFB02197318.1, forward strand.
AACTTTAGAAAACATTGAAGTGTCAAGTTCACAAAATGATTCTACATATCACACTTTGGGCTTGGCAGCAATTACCATATCATGGAGTGAAATATCTCTTCCAACCACTTCAGTGGCAAAATTACTGGTCTCACTACTTGCTCGCGGTTATGGTGTTTCCAAGTCCTAGACAACACGATCGGTGGTCGAATTAGTTATCTACATTTACTTAATCATTTACACTAATTTCGTGCTATGTTATCTCCATTTAGCATATCTATGCTTGATAGCTTCAATGTTTGTTCTTCATCCTAAAGCTTCTCCATCAACTACAAGTTTCTGGTTCACTCTAAGTTCTATCATTATTTGCAGATTTACCTTAAATGTATTTGATATCTTATGTTTTCTTTCGCAGTTCCAATCATCCAATTGACGCAACTTCGTTTTCTTCATTCGATTGCAGAGTAGTGTAGATTTCTTCCCCAATTTCTGACCGCAGTGTTTCTCGGTAGCTCATCAGCACTGATGGATCTTTGATCTCGCATCTGCATAAAGGGAAAGCAATTACCTTGTAAGAAGTTATTTCTTTCCATACTACAAACTGCATTCACTAGCATTCTAGCTATAACATCTGCTCTGCCAATAACGAGAATGATGTTAACTCCTTATGTCCAATTTTAGGCGAGTTCAATTGGAAGGCAAACGGGGGAGCCTGGTCAACTAAGGATCCGCTGAAATGTTTGATGATTCCAAGTGCAAAAATCTATCTTTTGAAATTAGGACATAGGGAAATCAGTCTGGCAAGCCTTGGCATATCTAGAAATGAATAGGAAATGGTTATGACAAATTCTATGTTTATAGCTTGAGAACCTGGGATTGGTGTCATGAAGCCTTTGAATAGATATTGAAAGTGAAGGTAAGCATTGAAGATTCTACCCCAGAAAGGGATTGCTATTGGCAGCAGTGGAAGAAATGGATATGGTGCTGGATTATTGAGGGTATTGAGGAGTACCATAATGCTGTGGAATATCTCTTCAATTATCTTATTATGCTCAGTTTCTGTAAAAGGTTAATATTTTAACTGCTTTTAATTTTGTTAGTAGTCCATTGTCAATTTGAAAATGTGGGATCAATGAGAGTTAAATTTGTGATTCTCTACTCTTTTGTAACTTAGTCTCTAAAATTACCTGTTTTTCCCTTTGGTAGTGATTCTGCTGTGATTGCACCTGAGTGCAAAAGAAATAATACCAACCTTGCCAATGGTGAAAGCTCACCATAAGTTTGTATGCCTTGCCCAATTGGACATGAGCTCAAATGTCTAGAAGCAATGGGGAAGCATATGTTTTTCCATCATGGTGCTTCTAGCTTTAACAATAACTATTCTTTCAACCATAAATAGATTGTGCCAAGTTTTCCCAATTATGAGCACACTAATTTATAGAATTTTTAAGGAGCATTAGACGATAGGTTTGCAAACAAGTATTCAATAGTTGATGAATTTGTCTATCTTATTTAAACTTTATTATATATTGGTATTCAATTTTATCTGTTTGTAAATTTTTGAATATAATCTTGGAATTGTTTCTGGGGAAATATTTCATGGTAAGCAGTCGATCTAAAAAACTGTAATAAAAAGAAATGTTGTTAGAAGTTTCTTAGAGCAGAAAAAGTCTTTGAAAATGATTCTAAGAATTTTAGTTGTTTCTATACTTTATTGTGCATCTTATATAATTTTTTCAAGATAGAATGTTAGAAGCAAGTTAGCCCTTATTTTTAATATATGGGTAGCTCCATGAAACATTGTTCATTTGAAAAGTTCTAAATTTTGAGTATTTCTTTTAAAAAGGAGCACCCACCATATAGAGGAAGATAGTGATGTCATGAAGGGGGAATTCTTGCTGCTTAGAATAAATTTCTAATGAGATAAGTCTATAATGCTAGAAATATATAATTTTATAATTTCTATACAAATGGTTACAAAAATTCATCTTGTGAGTGAAGATTATTTGTTTATTTTCTAAAATTGAATGGTAATAAATAAATAGTTTAATCATATTTTTTTGTGATTTTACATCCACATATCTAGCCATGTTAAATATTGATATGCTATCATGTTTTATATGCGATCATGTGTTTCATGATGATCTTGTTCTTATACACCTCATGTGAACCCTATGAATATCCATTATAGCTTTCGTGCATAATGATAACTCTTCTAATGATGACGGGCATATTAATGATATTTCATTATATTGTCAAGTACCTTTTTTTAAGGAACTTTTCAAAGTTTTCTAGTTTTACTGGATCACTAATTTGATCTTCATGTGCAATTTTGTGATAAACATGACCAGAGCCCTCTAAGCAATTATTTAATTATTTTTCTTTTAATTGTAAATGCAAGTGGTTCACATTACATTCCAATGGATCAATTACCGAAGTATGATTTTTATTAGAATAAGTTTACCAAATATTCAACCCACTTGAAAACCTCCACCCACCATCCCTATCTTATGATTTTTTATTAGAATAAGTTTTACCAAATATTCAACCCCACTTGAAAACCTCCCACCCACCATCCCCTATCTCCCCATGTACAAACAATTATTTAATTATATTTCTTTTAATTGTAAATGCAAGTGGTTCACATTACATTCCAATGGACCAATTACCAAAGTATGTTTTTTTGTTAGAATAACTCTTACCAAATATTCAACCCCCACTTGAAAACCCCACAACTCAAACCCCTTCCCGCCAATCCCCCTTCTCCCCCCTCCTCTCACATTAGAAAGCCCCCCACCCCTTCCATCTAGTGAGGCTTGCTTGCAAGCAGCTATAAATGAAAGCATGACTATGCTAAAGGGCACACAATCTACTGAGAGGGGGAAGGAGGGGGTTGGAGGGAGAGAAAGGGTGGGCAAGTGAATCAATAGATCTAATTAATTCAAAACTCTTAACTTCAACTCAAAATATCAGATCGTGCAACTTGAATCTTCGCTACTAATTTTAGGGAAAGAGATTAAATCCCTATCCATGATGATTTTTCTCGATTATGATCTTTTATTTAGCTTTATAGTTATTCCCATACTCTCAATTTTTCTTTTGTTTCAATTGGTGTGTAAACATTGAAAAGAAAGAAATTCAAATCAAGATTCAAACATCGTACCTTATAGAGTATCCAACGATGCTCTAAAGAGCACATTTCAATCCTTGCCTTTTTGGAGCTCCAAATGATCATGAGCTCGCCAACCATCCCAATTGCTTAAAAAAATTCCCCCACCACACAGAGAAATGAGATAAAATTTGAGGTGCTTCAACGGTTTTTAGTTTAGTAGAATTATATCAACTTCTAATTTTTAAATGGTGCTTCATCAAGTTCTTTATGAGAATTTAAGCTTTGAGCATTCCATGATACAATCTTCATGACTCTCTAAGGAAGGGGTTTTCTCCGTTAGATCTTAACATGTATTCTTTAAAGTTGGTTAGACATTTTCCTTTTCACAATATCCTCTCTTTTTTCCTTGTTAGTTTCCTCCCTTTCTTCCTTTCTATTTCCATATCACAATTGAGAATTTTTTAGGCAAACTAGCTTATGCTTCATGGATCCACTATGTCTAATTCATCTGAATTAATGTCATCTTCTTCTGACCACTTCTTATCTTCAGAAGCTTCCAGCTGTGAATTGCTAGGCTAAGGATCTGTAGGAGCCTACACTGAAATGTGATGAGTACCTTGCTCTTTGAACATTCCTAGATTCAGCTCTGAAATTGGAGTGTTAGGCTTCGCTTTCTCTTTATGACATTCCAAATTCGGATATGAACTAGGAACCACCATGATGTTGGGCGGAAGGAAAGAGATCTTTTGTATTCCAATACCTCGCATTTCAACCTTATCTTTAGAGATACTAGGGCAACCTGTCTCATGATGTTTCTGACTTCCACATGCTAGACAATATAATTTTGTTTTTCATTATCAATTGATTGTGTCCATTCCCTAGCCGACAAGTCTATGTAGACCTGAATTGGTATTGGTTTGATGTAAGCCACTCTAATCCTTGCGAAAACAAAAGAATTACTTTCAATTTCAATAATATATTTATCTATTTCCGCCATCCTTCTGAAGCTATCGCCAATTGCTTTTAGTATGTTTGGCCTCCAATACTCGATTGGTAGTTTATACAATCTGATCCATATGGGTTTCAAAGGTGGACAACGTTTTGAAATTAGGGATCCATTTCTACAAGTATAGGGTTGATTTCTTCAAATTCCAAGAGTCATGTTGCAAAAATAAATTTCTGCTTTGTTCATTCTCAAATTCCTCTCGAAAGGAATTGAGGGGATAGCATTTTGGCCATGAGCTTGTAATCCAACTTTTTGTTTTTTTGTCTGAAAATTTTCTCCTAAATCTCCTAATAATTGCTTGCTCACAGAGATTTATTACATCCATTTCTTCAGTGAATTTGATCGAAGTTCTCTCGTAACAATGCAACAAACCTCCTTCCAAATTATGCTTTGTAGCGAAGTGTGAACTCTGCTCTTCCTTTTTCAACGTCGTCGTTTTTGTTGTTGTTCTTGGTTATTGTTCTTATTCTTATTATTATTTCATAAACTTTTGGGACCATCAATATAGTTATGTATTCAACTATTTGATTAAAAATTTATTAAAATTATAGATAAAAGATATCTTAAATATTTAAGAATTAAGTGCTTTTTATTTTACATTAGAATTATTTAAGAAATGTTTAATTATTATTAAAATAATGTCAAATTCTCATCTATTGGATCTAAACCAATCTATTGGCTCTAAGCTAACTCTAGAGGTTTGTAACAAAAATATGCAACTATTATTTATATTAATAATATTGTGTTTGCAATATGTAGTGTTTTACATTTTCATTCCAAAATTGAACTACAAGTGTCCATTTTCATTCATCAGATGGTAGAATTTTTTAGTAGAACCCATAAAAAAATTATTATGCTTCTTGTTTTATTTTACATTAGAAATATATAAGAAATATTTTAATTACTTATTACATTAGAACTATTTAATATATCTACACTAATAATAATAATATTTAAATATCGTAAATTTCTCAATTGTTGATCTAAACCAATTTGACAACTCTTGGACAATTCTAGAGATTTTTGTTCCAAGTATGTAGCTTTTGATTTTCTTTTCCAAAATTGAACTATAGCCATCAATGATTGTTCATTGAATGATGGAAAACATGTAGTAATTAATTATTGTTATTAGTAATTATGTTATTTTTTAAACTTCGTATTATAGAATATGAAATTTACTAAAAAATTAAAAAAATATTTCTTGATATCTTTTACATAGATTTTCCTTAAGATAAATCTAAAAATAAAAATTTTAACGGAAATAAATTTATCATAGAATTTGAAAAATACCAAACTTTATCAAAATCCTTAAGAGCAATATTTGTTTACATGATCATAAAACTTAAGAATAATATTTGTTTGCATGAACTAATTTATTTATTTTCACAAGTAACGACTATCATTGTGTCACATTTATCAAAAAATTTAGTCACAGAAAACTCCACTCTAGATTCTAAAGTATAAGTTGAATACAAGTCTTCAATTATTACTTGATCCTCCAAAATATTTTTGGTTTCTCTCTTCAAAGATGTTGCATTAATATTTCACTATAGTCCATAACCAATCTATTAAAAGGCAATGTCTATGTGACAAATTTGATTATGTGATCATCCACAATGTCAATAAAATCTTTATAGAACTTTGCATTATGTGCATAAGAAACCATTAGGTGTGGGTAATAATAAGTTCTGGAGTAAAACAAAATTAAATTATTTTTGCATTCATGGTCAATCACATTATATTACCAATTCCATGCATTGATTCTAATTTTTAGCTTCCTCCACATGTAGTTATCTTTCTAAAATTTAACCCACCATCGCTAATAGTATACCTCATTTGGGAAAGTCAAAAGTGTCAATTGTTAATGCACAATAAATTTGAATTGAGGGAGGCTTGCACTTTTTCATTTTGAGATGTTGAAATAGTAACAATCTACATAGCCATACAAAATAAAAGTGTCTATTGTATTATATTATATATGTTTTTCATAATTGAATATAAAAAAAATAGTTGATCTTAATTTTTATATAAAATAGTAAATACACACTTTAATTTTGCATAACTTCTACACAAATTTGTCATGATAAATACCATCTCTTTTAAGACTTTCTATTATACAATTTGAATGTTCAATAGTGCAAGATTTTCTTACTATCTCAATTCCTAGACATCTAGTGCATTCTTTCTTCTAACCACTTAGTAGTCTTAGTCAATTTATATATTTGGAATACTAATACCTAAATTTTGTACTCTTAGTAGATGAAAATTGAATCATCACCTAAAAATTCATTAAATTCATTCATTTGATGCTCAAAATAAAATATTATAATATTGAATGGGCATGATTGATTTTGATAATTTTTTGTTCCCAATTTATGGCTTTTGATATTTTACAAGATTGAATTGAGCTTAAGAGAAGTGACAACCAAATATTTAACAGACCAACGATCACCACTAATTTCATGAAATGTATGACATTATTTTGGTTACATCCCTGGGCACATTGTAATTTCCAATAAATGTTCTCACTTTATAATTTAGATCTTTGCTTAAGATTAATATATTTATCTTTTTGCAATAAATGTTTGGCATTTATAATTTTTTTAACTAGAATCTCTATGCACTACGACCATATGTACATAAATGTCATGATTTGAGAAAATAAATGAATACACTTTTAGCCTCTTATTATAAATATTAAAATATATATAGTTTGATTCTCGTTTCCTCTTGGGAAATAAATTATTAATATTAAATACATCTAATTACAAAACTCTAAGATGTATCAATCTTAGATTATTTTAATTAATTTTTTAATACTTTAAAACTATTTAAAAATCATTTTATTGTATTTATGTGAGAGTTATTTTATAACTATTTTTATTTTTATAAATATGGTTTGCTAAGATTTAGTTTCTATTAGCACATTCACGCCATTGCACTCCACATATTGTTGTCATTTTAGTTATTTCTCTTAACATAATTAACATTGTATCATAAAAAATCATTATATCAATCATTATCATGTGTCAATTTCTCCAAATTTGGCAATGATGATTTAGTTTCTTCTTGTATAAGGCAGAAGCAACTTGAGTCAATACTTGTCAAAGACAAGTCCATAATTGGCATTACCAATTAGTCCACCAAGGGAGCTAATCTACAACACAAACATAGTTCCCTAAATCTACTCAAAACTAGTTGATATAGGGATAGAGGGTCTTAATTCCTCCTCATGACATAATTGGGAGTAGATTAGATCACCCAATGTAAATGAAAGGTAATGAGTGAAATGATCAAGTAACCATTTAATAAATTCACTCATAGATAACACTACCTTTAAAATAATGATAAATATCATTTAGACTCATGTGATTGCATCATATACATCAATTAACAATTTACAACTTGTAGATTGTAGCAAAATAAGACAACATTTAAAAAGTCATAACTTCTGTATTATTTTTAAGAAGGCAAGAAATCCCACCTAGGTCTAGTTTGAATCTTTGTTTGTACATGGAATCAGATAGCCTAGGGGGGTTGTCCCATCCCTTGAGCTTCCTTGGTATGATATGCTATTGTTTTTTCCTTGGATATCCATGATGACCTCAGGTTTCATGGTGTGGTTCTGACAATTGCTGACTCTAACTTGGATTGCAATCATGACCTTGTGGTTCAAGTAGGAATTTTGAATCTCAAGCCTTGGGAAAAGGTTCTTTTAGGTGTGGATCAAGGTGAACATGTGATCAATACTGATTACCCTATGTTCCTCAAGTCTTTCAATGGAATCTCTGCCAAACTACTAGAATCTACTATGGAAAGGATTGTCTCTTCAATGGATAATGCCTTGGTCAAGGAAAATTCTTTTCTTTTTCCCCTACCTTTGATATGGTTAGGTGATGGATATTAGACAAATGGTGATTGAAAGGAAGTGTATTTCTATGTGTGATGCCTTGCGATCTCTTCCTTTTCAAATTTACTTTAAAGGATGATCTCCTATTAATCCTCACAACTAGACCATGGATCTATGGAAAACATAACCTATCTATCTTTGGATGGAAGTTGGGTTTTGATCCAATAGCATACTTAAAAAAATAGCCCCTATTTGGGTTTGGCTACTAGGTCTCCCACTTGACCTAGATTGCTTATTATTTTGGGCATTTTATCTATGTTGACAACATCACAAACACTAAAGCCAAGTTACTCTTTGATTTTTTTTGTTAATATAGATATCCACAAAACCCTTCCAAACTCAATCATTTTGGATTATAAATTTTGAAAATGGACGCATCCAATATTGTATGAGAATGCTACATTTTTTGTCAAAACTTCTCTAAGTAGGCCATTTATTCCTTGAATGTAAATCCCCTAAGAAGAAAACTCAAAAAATTAAGAAACCTATGGTTGTACAAGCTAATGGGTTAGAAGATCACTCCTTCAAAGATAATATTCTCAACTTAATAAATTCCTTTGATTACCCTACTGAGATTAAAAACCCAAGAAAGAAGACCACTACAACTCCTGCAAGGACTCCTATTGAGAAGGATAGCATTGAATCTTTGGTTGACTTGATGATGGAAAAATAAATAAATGGCTATGTGGTGGAAGACCTATTATTTTTTAACTCATATAGCTCCTATAGATACCCCTATTCAAAGTGTGAGCATTGAGTCAATGGTTGAACAATTGAATGGAAAGCAAATTAATGGCTATATGGTGGGGGTTCCTTCCCCCCCATTATGGAAGGAAAAGAGGATGGGGATTTTAGTATTGAACCCTTGACTGCTTCTACCCTACAAATAGAACCACTACAAGTCAATGTCCTAGCATGGAGGGAAATTGAACCAAAGAGTATGGTGTTCCACTCCCCCTTGAAAGACCACCTTTCCTTTTTCCTTTAGACAGGGACAAGTAAGACTTAAAAATCACCTAACTAGGAGGAATGATCTAATCCCAAAAAGAAAGGGTGGAAAAAAATTGCAAAGGTTGGAGTTGACATTATGGTAGGATGACCTTCTCAACGAGAGATGAGACAAAGAGATGTAGCTTGAGAAATTGCTAATGGAAGGAAAAGAACATTGGAGACTTCCTCCAAAAATATCCATTAATGAATATCCTCTCCTATAATATTAGAGGACTCAATAGTCCTAAAAAAAAATTGTTTTAAGAATTTCATTCTTTAGAATAAAATTTGCATCCTTCTCCTTTAGAAAGTCAAAATGACAAAGAATAATTTTTAGGGTATTGTTAAATTTATCTAGCCCCTTTGTTGAGTTTTACATTTATGAGGCTCTTGAGGAATTTGGGTATATTGTTACAATGTAGAACCTAAAATTTTTTTTGGAGCTTTTATTTCACACTCTAAAAGCTCCCTGGGGATAAGGTCCACTTCCCTAGACTAGAACTTGGATCCTTATTAGCATATATACCCCTAATGTGACGAGTACTAGAAAATATGTATGGGAAGATGTGCCCCCCCAAATGATGGCCAATAAGGAAGCTTTGTGGATGGTAGTTGGAGATTTTAATTCCCCATTTTTCTCTCTAAGAAACTTGGGGGATTAACTAACTACATTGACAACATGGTAGACCTGGTCTATTTTCTAAGTTTGATAGGGCTAATGGATGTTGATTTTTATGGGAAAATTTTCACTTAGACTAACAAGAGGAAATTTAACCACCTTATTGAAGTCAAGCTATACATATGTTAGGCATCTTCCAATTGGGATTTTATTTACAACTTTACTCTCATTGCTTTATCAAGAACTACTTCTTATCATAAACCTCTACTCTTGTCTTGGTGAGATATCCATCTTACTTGTCATTACCCTTTTAGGTAAAAGATTATGTGGTCAACACACCCTAATTTCAAGGATTGTATATCCAGTTGGTTTAATATTACTATTCACATTCACATTTGGTATTTTTTTCTAGAAAAAGGGGTTTATTTGCTAAGCTAACTAATATCTAGATAAGAATGGACCAAGGGGACACTATAGAGGATACTTTCTAACCTGAAAGTTCCCTAAAACAATATTGGAAGGATGTTTTGAAAAAAAATAAAATTATGGAAGCAAAAATCCATAGTTCAATGGTTAAAAGAGGGGGACATAAACTCTTCTTTTTCCTGCCAATCTGCTATGAAACATAGGAAAAATAATATCATTCCTAGACTCATTGATGAGAATGGTTCAAAAGTTATTAAAATGATAGGGAAGGTTTTTTCCAAGTACTTCTAAACCTTCTTGGCTGAATATACCTTTGGCCATCTTGAAGTGTAGGAAGAGAAATTTTTGGACAACATCCCTTCTTCCTTATCTTGTGAAGATAATGCCCTACTTTTGTTGCCAGTTTTTGAGGAGGAAATTATAGCTACTACATTCTTGTTGGGGGATTTTAAGGCCCCAAGTCTTGATGGTTTTTTCATTGCTTTCTTCCAAGAATTTTGGGACATTGTAGGATTTGATGTCACCAAGGTTGCTAAAGACTTATTTAGAACTGGTAAGATACCAAAGTAGCTCAGTAATACCCTTATTTCCATAGTCTCGAAGAAATATGATTCTTCTTCAATGATTGATTTTAGACCTATTAGCCTTTGTAATACTATCTACAAGATTTTCACTAGAATTCTTATTAATAGGCTACAACCTCTACTTGAAAAATTGATCAATAGTAACTAGGAAGACTTTGTCCCTAGAAGGAAAATTATCGATGCTGCTATCTCCACCCATGAAATTTTATATTCTATGGAAATGAGTAATCTCCCTAGAATGGCTCTTAAGCTTGACATTTCTAAAGCATATGATAGGGTCTCCTAGGACTTTTTATTTTAAAATGTTACAAAAAATTAGCTTCCATGAAAGATTCATTAACCTGATTAAGGATTGTGTAACTATTTTTAAAATTTTTGTGTTGGCTAATGGCATCCCTAGAGGATTCTTCAATTCTGGAAGAGGGATTAGGCAAGGTGGTCCACTTTTGGCACACCTTTTTTATTCTTCTAGTTGAATGAACATTGGAATAATGTTTTTAAAGTTACTACAATCTAGAGAGCTAAGGGGAATCAAAGCTAGTATGTAAATCTTAAGCCTTCATCCATAAAAGTTTTTGTTGATGATGCCATATTGTTTGGCTCTGACTCAGTTGCTGAGGTGAAGAGACATAAGACCTGTCTAAACAAGTATGATACTATTTTTGGCTAATGTATCTGTGTGCAGTGTTTTTATTCACCTGAAAATGCAAGAAATCAAGCAAAAGACCAAAAACAAGAAAAACACTCAAGATAGGGTGGTGAGGAGTTCAAACCAACATTTGAAGCCTCCTATTGTGTAGATTTTCCCACAATGTTCAATTGGATGTGTGCTCACTCAAAATTTTGGCAGCATAATGGTTCTCTAGTTGAAAATGGGTGAGAGAGATGAAAATGGCTTAAGTGTTGGGATAAATAGATTTGGAGGATAATGCGATGAGTGGCCAAGATTGCATGATGGAGATCAATGGATGAGATTAAGAGTTGACCAAAGGAATTAAAAATTCCTTTATAATGTGCATAGGAATGATAAAAGGAATTAAATATTCCTTGGGAATGAGAAAAGGAATTGAAAATTCCTTGGGGGATAGGGAGAGTTGACCCTCTTAATCATGGATTAAGTGTGCACATCTACATAGTGGGTAGGTTAGGTGGGGATTAGGATTGGGATTAAGATTAAGAAAAAAGTGATGGAGGATGTGACATTTAAGACATTTAATAAATAAATAAGATTTATTTATTTAATTTATGGGATAGAAGGGGTAAGGGAGATAAAGTATTTAATTGTTTAATTAAATACCTTAGGGATTTAGAGGACTTTAGGGGTATTAATTAAACAATAGAAATGTTATTTAATCAATGTGGAAAAGAGGATATTTAGATGAAAAGGGATAAATTTGACCAAACGTAAGTGGCCAAATTTAGGTGTCTACATTTTCCCCTCTTTGAGATGGTGTTATGAAGTACCATCATTTCAAAGAAGATTAAAAAATAGCACTAGGAAGAAGATGGTTAGATTGTAAGAGATGCCCTCGTCATTCAAAGAAGTGACTAGGAAGAAAGATGATGGGAGTGAAGATGAAGATTAGGGATTGAGGATGCCCCCTCAAGAGGACATGTGGGTTCAAGAGAACATGGGTGTGCTCTCGAAATGGATGAGATGGTACAAGGATAGATGGGAAGCAAGCAAGCACAAAGGGATTTAAGGACAAAGGTGATGTTACCCTAGTCAAACTACAAGCCAAGATTGATTGATGATGGATGAAGTGTTGTTGATGAGGGAATAATATATCCCAAAATTATGCAAAAGGATCAGGAAGGATACATCCTAATGATGATGATGATGGTGATAGTGTTGTTGATGAGGGAAAGATACATCCCAAAACAACACAAAAAGATAGGGAAAGATGCATCTTAATGATGATGATGATGATGATGATGATGATGATGATGATGATGATGATGATGATGATTGGATCAAGGCTTGTATCAAGGCTAGGAATGAAACCAAGGATGGGATTAGATGATTTGTGCTAGATTGAATGGATTTGGATTGGATGGAGATGTGAGATGGTTGAAATAAATGAAAACAATGAAGGAAAAGATGCTTAGAATAACAAATCTATATTATCCTACGAAGATTGAAGATATGATGATATGTTGAGGATGAAGAAAGTGGAGGGATGAAAATGGATGGGATAGAGAGATGAGGAGAGTGATGAAGGATGAATGGATAGTAACCAACTCAATCAAGTTAATTGTTATGCATTATGCTTTCATGTAATGAACACTTAATTTGATATAGCATGAGATAATATGCACCAAGGTATGAGGAACCAAGGTGGCTCTGTATCACATGCATGGGGCTGACACAAATAACAAAAGGTTAGTCCAACATCCCAAAGTCATAGGGGATTTGGTAGGGCCAATGTTGGAAAACCATGAATACAAAGGATGCCCCAGCATAATACAAGACCACAAAAGATCTTGGTGGATACTACTTGGGACAACTAGGAAGACAAGATCAAATAGAAAATCAAGATGTGCCCCTATGTCTACTTTTCAAAGCACACCATGATATGATGGATCGTGGTGACCCTAATAGAGCATAATAGGAAGCTTAAATGATAAACAAAATGTAAAAGCATCAAAAGATCACAATAGATTTCAAATGTCCTCTACCATAGGATCAAGGGGTAGATGGGATTGATGCAGTCCGATTTAGGAAGAATACATCCTATTAAGACCAAATATGGAGGATAGATCAATTGATTGACATGACTCGAGATACTCGAGACTAATTGGACCTTAAGATACTAACATTTTTTTCTTTTTTAGAACCTGTTGGATGGGGACATACTTGACGCCATGACACAACATCAAAACACACCCTAAAGACCTAAGGGCTTGGGGGTTGATCAAATAGTATCCTTTCCTACGTGAAAGTGTAAAGCCCTCGTAGTTCGATAAAAGATTGATGACTAACCACAAATAAAAGTAGAAAGAGGACAATGGAGACCTTGATGGAAAAAGACTGGACAGACAAATGCCTTGGGGACTGATCAAATGCTTAGCCTTGCCTATGTGAAAGCACAAAGGCAACATAGTTCAATAAAAATACCAACGATATAAGATGGATAAGGGAGGATGAGATGACCATGATAAGTAGATACAGTGATGGAACCGATATGATGCAACAAGATAGGCCTTGTGGATAGGATGGTGATTGCATGAAGCTCGGGAATGGGATAGTTATCGAAATCATCAAAAGATGAATTAGGAGGATGATATGATGGATAGATGAGTGATGAAAAGTGATAGATCGAAAAGATGTGTTAATAGGTGGGAGTGATGATAGTGAGATAGATGGCATCGGGTTGCATGAGGGGGTAGGCTATAGCTAGATACCAATGACAAGGGATTATGAGATGGGATGAGGATAGAGATGAATGGATAGCGAGGTAAGGATGGGGGATGGAAGGGATGTTATGGTGGATGGATAGGGAGATGAGGATTTTCTCTTGGATGAGTAGGTGGGAAGATAAGGATGGGGAGATGGAAGGGATGATAGGATCAATGAATGATGTCTCCAAGGACTATGTCACAAAGAAGGAGATGCCCTACTCTAGATATGTCATGTATGATGAGATAGGAGGGATGGAAGATAGAAGGATGGGAAAATAAGGGAGTGAGATGGATATGGATAGGATGCATGGATAAGGAAAGGATATTGATGGTAGAATGATGGGTGGATAAGGAAGGTAGAGGGAGAGGATAAGGAATAGGATAGTGTATGGGTGAGGGGAAATATGTTTTCCCCTATCAAAATCAAAATTGCAAAGAGGATGGAGGGATTGGGATAAATGGGATATGACATGTAGGATGCGTAAGATAGGTGGGATGGAGGAGATGGGTGAAGGGGATGCAGTTTCCCCCAAGTGTGGAAGTAAATAATATGGAGGATTTACACATGACACCTATTGGCCAACTTTTTATCATGGTACTTATCTAAGGCACTTGTTTGCCAAGTTTTCACCACTGGATGGATTTTTTAAATTTTTTAAATTTTTTTGACATTTTTGAATTTTATATTTTTGGATAGCATGTGGATGGAGATGGATAAGGATACGGATGTGGATAAGTGGATTTAGAATACATGTGATAAAGGGGATAGATGGACTCGAGCATCAAGTTCCATATGAGGTAATAAGAGCCCATGTGTGAAGTGACTATTGGATGTTGGTGCAACCTTATTAGGATGGATGGATTATGCAAGGGAGTGGATTAAAGGGATTTGATTTGGGAGATATGTGGGATAATGGATGGGATTTTGGAAAGTGTATGGATGGAATGATGGAGTAGATGTGTGATGGGGGAATGTTTTTAGGACCAACATTGGCACATATGGCGGGGGATGTTAAATGATAGGAGGATTAATGGATTGAGTATGTGGGGATAATGGAGGAGTTGGGATAGTGAATTTTGGAACATAAGGACCCAAAATAGATTTAGGAGATGGAGGATGTGAATCATTAGTTTTTGGATTAGCAACTTTGGATGATATTATGGATTTTTCATTTGAAGGCATTACATCTTTTTTCTTTGGGATCCACATGGATTTGATTTTTTATTTAGTGGGCCTTTGTGGCTTATGGGTTTGATTTGGATTTTGGATTTTATTTTTCTTTTCTTCAACATGTCTTTTTAAGGGGACATGAGGAGCTTTAGATTCATGTGGATGTTTGGATTTATGCATTTTTACTTTGGCATCCAAAGTGCTTCCAATAGCAATAGGATAGGTGTGAGGAGATAGATGATGTGGAGAGGATATGAATGGAGTGATAGGGGTAGGATTTTGGAGATGGTCATGTGTGGATGGGGAAGGTATAGTTATGTTCCTTTATTGATCCTGATTAGGGATTATGAGAGGGGTTTATATGATGGGTGATATGGATAGGTGATTGATGGATATATGATCCTAAAAAGGACTTAGTATATGGAGGGTGTGTGATGGTGGATGGAGGGACATAGGGGCCCAAAATAGACATAGTATATGAAGGATGGGTGATGGTGGATGGCAAGACATAAGGGCCAAAAATAGATTTAGAGGATGAAGGAGGAATATGGATGGTTGTTTTGAGGTGATATGATGGAGGAGGAGGGATGGTGGAAAATGGTGTGGTGGAGTGATGGGAAGATCCTATTATTCTTTTTGAAGAGGCTCATTGAGGATGGATGGAGATTGTACCAACATTTTTGGATTGGGATTCTTGAGAGATATATCCAAGACCTTATGCACGTGGATGTTCTTTGACATGGATGGGCTCCAAAATACCTTGCTCGTGAAGACCTAATCCTTTGCCTTGGTGGTTCATGATCTTGAGCATTCAATCTATGGTAGGGTGCTTATTATTTTGGAAGCATGATGTGATTCCATTATTAAGTGGAGGAGGATGGGTGGTGTGTATGCTTTGTTCTTCTTCTACAAGAAAACCACCATGGATGAATGTAAGGGTACCAAGGGGTTATGGAATTGGTGTGGGCATAGCTCGGTTAGGTGGCAATGAAGGATTGTGAGATGGAGATGATGGTATGGTAGCATCTTCATTGGGAGGATTAAGTGATGAGGGATTAGGGGAGGGATTAGGTGGTATGATAGGATCTAAATTTATGGCAATAGATGATAAGGGATCATGATATAGAGTGATTGGATCTTGAGTGATGAGGAGGTCATGGGATGGTGTAGATGAGGGGATATGATCTTGAGATGGAGTGGAGGTGATAGTAGGATCATGATTTGGTTGAGGAGAGGGATCATGAGATGGTGTGGATGAGGGACTATAATCTTGAGATGGAGTGGATGATATGGTAAGATCTTGATGTAGATGAGGGGATATGTTGGTATGATTTGGAACAAGCTCTTGGAAAGTTTTAATGGGTGTAGATGGTGTGGTGGAAGAGGAATGTTGGATTGAATCCTCGAATAGGGGAGACAAAGAGATGGAGGATTCATGAAGTTCAAGGGAGTGGATTGGATTTGGTTGTCTTCGATGGTTTTAGCAATTCTAGGAGTGGAAGATGGGAATTCAAAGGATTCAATGGATTAGATGATTTCAATGGCTTAGACATTGTTAGCAGTGGGAATGGGGATGATATGTGTAAGATGGGGGAAGGACCTCATCACTAACAACTGTGGATGATGGATTGGGATGGCTTGGCTCCATGACATCAAGATGTGGATTTGGGGACGTCTTCTTTGTCATGAGTCCTTGGATGACATTTGGAATAAGGTTCTTGATTATTGTAGGCTTAGATGGTGTGGTGGGGATAGATGGATGAGTATGAATGGGTGGAGGACTAGGATTATGGATTGGTGGATTAGGACATGGTGGAGTCGAAGATGGAGTGTCATATGAAGATATGGATGGTGGATTAGGATTGGAGGACATGGATGGTGGATTAATGTTGGATAAATTTGATGGGGAGTTAAAATAGGAATATTGAGATGGAGGATTAAGGTGGGAAGATTGGGATGATAGATTAGGATGGGAGGATGTGGATGTTGGATTGATGTTGGAGAAAGTGGGTGGGGAATTAAGGTAGGAATATTGGGATGATGAATTAGGATGGGAGGATTGGGATGATGGATTAGGACAAGAGGATGTGGGTGGTGGATTAGTATAGGAGGACATGGATGGTGGAATAAGGTAGGAATATTGGGATGGTGGGTTAGGTGGGAAGATTGGGATGGTGGATAGGGATTGTGCATTGGAGGATAATGAGATGGAGAATTTGGACTAGAGATGAAGGTGATAGAGTTGTTGTATGAAGATGGAGGTTGAGATATGGCTAGAGGAGAACATGGAGGCATGGATATTGGATGAGAGGGATATGTGGGGGATGGATAAGAGAGATATTTTGGATGACAGGTAGGATGGATATGTGGATGGAGAAGATAACATATATCCCTTATCAAAGGTAGCATAAGGACTGCTAGTGGATGTGGATGAAGGGGTGATAGGATAGCTCGGAGGAGTGATTGGATTTTGGAAGATAGTTGGGGAAATCTTGATAGTAATGATATCTTCAAGGGATATATATCATACTCATCTTGATCAACAATACTTTCATTATATCATCAACGTAATTGGGATTCCCCTTGGCTACTATTTTTGGTTGCACTAATGGGGGATAAGGATTCATGAAATTGGATTGAAAGGATGGG
>VDFB02197320.1:0-45341 GCA_007258455.2 Sequoia sempervirens
TCAAATATTGCTATCTTTTAACACTTTGGACTCTTAAGGAAATCGCCCGGTCAATGTAGCTAAAAGTGAAGCATATTTGGGTGCAAAGAAAGGACCATCCCTAGCGTAAACGTACCCATACGGACGCGTTGGAACAGTCCGTTTGGTCGTACGAGTTGCGAAATGAAAGTTGCACCACTTTGCAACTTTAATTCCTTGAAGATTGCAATGGCTTTGCGTAGTTGGCTCCTGATTCCTACAAGTGGCGAAACAAAGTTTGGTTTCATTTCACCAAGTCAATACCGTCCCTTGAATTCTTAGGAAGTAGATTAGAACTTCTGACCCCTTGTCTCTTTTTTTAGTTTGTTTGATCTGCAACCCAAATAAAAGAGCTTCATTGTCCAAACCTTCATTGTGAATTGAAAAAATTCAATGCTTTAGGTGTGATAAGTTTGGTCACTTTTCCAAACATTGTTCAGATAGACCTAAGCATCAAGCCTCCGTTGCAAATGTAGATGATGTCTCTCCACAGAAGAATGAAGAGCCTTGTTACCATGCAATATAATAAGATCCTTGAAGCCTTATGCTTACAATAATTATAAGATCAATATAAGAAGAGCCTTGTTACTATGCAATATAATAAGATCCTTGACTTATTGATGCTTTACTTTTTTCATGATATTATAGAACATTTTTATGGGTTGTTGGAAAGTCCTCCCTTGGGCTACTGAGTTTGGTTACAAGTGATTCATCCAAGTTATTAATCTCTATCTTGTTCTTATTAGATATAGTCCTCTTTTAATATATTTTATACTGGACTCCAATTGAAGTAGATTATTATATTGTATGAAGCAGAGATTCATTTTCATGCCACATTGTACTATACCATATATGCTGCATTTTGAATAATGTTTTAGTCAAATTTGAAAGTAGTAACTGGGGTAATGAAATAAATAAAGGAAAGATTGCAAATTATGTTTGTTTACTTGCTCCTCTTGTTCAACCTGATAGTGAGTGACTAATTTGTGTGCTCTTGTGTTCTTGTGATTTTGTTTTTGCATGGGTTAATTAATTTAATTTGAAAGTCTAGGTATGTGTTAGCCTAGGTCTATGCTTTATCAACGTTAAGTGGCAGAAGGAGAGGTCTTTTATAGAGCATCATCCAAAACATGCACCTAACTGGAATGTGAGTTAGCGACATGAGGCTTTTGAAAGTGTGCCTAGCAGTCATGAAGCAGTGAGCAGCAGGTAAAAATGGTGCCTGGGAGGATCTAAAATGATGTTTTGAGTGGCATGATGGATGAGAATAGGCACCTAGACTGACAAGACTAACTGAAATTGGTGCCTAGCATTTATTTGACTGAGCTAAAAGGCAGGTACATCAAGGATAGGTGCTTGGAGTGGATGTTTATGTAATGTGAAGCAATGGTTTGAGTTTGAAAGATGTGTAATGCAATGTAATCAATAATATGAATAAATTTTTAATTATTAGTTATGTACTGTGAAGTAATTGCATAATTGCTTATGGTTGACTTTGTAAAACTATATTGTAATTGAAATTTTTTTCATCTATCGCATCTAGTTGTTACTTATGCAATGTGAGGTAATGCTTTGAGTTTGAAAGATGTGCAATGCAATGTGAGGTAATGCTTTGAGGAACATGTGGGCGGGGTATTACTCTAACTGCCCCTTCTCTATCTGGGGCATACCTCCACCAACGCCCTGGAAGGGTCTAATGTCAAAGTAATTGACATGATGCCCTAACACAAACTCAACATATAATTTTTTTATAAAGTAAAATGGTACATCAAATTGTTGTTCGGTGGTTTCAAAAAAACCATACACCAACGATCCCAAAATTTTTCTACAATGTCTCTATGAGTGCACCATTTTATAGAAAGTTTTGTTTTATTAACATTAACTGGCAAACCAGTGCGGGGGTTAACAAATAAAGAGGCTATTTGGGCTTTGGTTATTCCAAGATCTTTCACATCATCATAGGACAATCCACATGCATAATATTCTCTCATGTCTTCTCACCATGAATGAAAGGCATTATGTTGCGAGGAGAGGGTTTCTATATTTTTAATTATTTCTTTCATTGTGTTTGACATTGAAGATAATTGAGGGACTCTCGTATAAACTTCAGAAATGCCCCTTAATTGTTGCAATTTTTCAGAAATTAATTCTTGAATTGATGGCTGTGGAGGTGGTGGAGGTGGTGGAGGTGGAGGAGGTGGAGGATGGGAGGAGGTGGAGGTGGGAGGAGGTGGAGGTGGAGGTGGAGGTGGTGGAGGTGGTGGAATTGGTGCATTTTCATTATCGCACCATAATGCCTGATTCAATATAAAACAAATCAATCTAATTAGAATTAGACAATATAAATGAAAATATTATAAAAATACCCTAGTTTATAACAAAAATCTATAAAATTTTCTAATTTTTAATCCAAATACATAAAAACACTATTTTTAAGTCAAAATCCATTGCAAACATTGAAATTTCATCAAAATCCATGCTAAACTCAAATTTTTCATAAAAAATCTATCAAAACCACCTAACTATTTAGGTCCAACCTTTACTGGGAGAGTTATCAAACCAATTATAGGGAAGCCATAACCATCATGAGCTTTTAATCATGCTTTTGATTGTTCATAATCATCTACATAAAGTTCATGTACATACAATAACTCTTTTTTGATCATATTCACTATGTACATGGGATCAATGAGTATTCCCCTTTTCGGGTTTCTGCAAACTTGATATAAAGAAGACCATCAAGTGTAGTTATAGAAGAATCAATATATGTAAAAGAAATGTCAAACAAAATATTGGTTTTTCCTTTATGATTTTGAATATTAATAATGTTTATAAAGATGGAAAAATCATTATCATCTTCTTCATTATCATTGTATTGAACAAAGTTTGTTGAATGAATTGGCAATGGGCTTGTAAATATTTGTAAGTATTGATTAGGTGAAAAAACCAATTTATTTCCTTTGTCATTAATAGGTCATCCAACTGGATTTGATTAGGATGAGGTCTTGCACTTGGTTATAAATATGCTTACATCTTTCCATATCATGTCGAGGTGTACGATGATATTGAAAAAATGTTTTTGCATTAAAGTTTGGTGGTAAAGGTTTAATTGTTTGAATATGACTAATTGGAGGAAGTTGAATCATATTCTTGTTTAACAATTGCAACATGATCACATGGAGAGAATCAAACAACTATGAAAATTTCCTATCTCATGGCCTAAATTTATATCTAGAGTTATGTTTACAGTAGTTACTTCTGTCTCAATATTATGAGCAGTTTGACATGAATGTTTATCAAGTAATGAATATTTTGTTTTTCTTTTTAAATGATTGATAGTTGTTTTGAGGCATGACTTATATGATTGACCAATAGGAGCCTATGAAGGGGTACCTTCATACCAACTAATCGATATTCGATAATCATGAAGGGTTATACAAAAATGTGTTAAGGATGGATATTTCATTAGCAATTTCTTATCTTGAATATTAGGTTGTAAGTTACCTATAAACACCCTTTGAATGTCAACATCTTGAAGACTATAGGAGAATTTCAAATAAAGGGATTAGTATCATTTCATAAAGTTTTTTATTTTCTCTTTAGGTCCTTGATTACAATGAACTAAATTTGTTAATGTAACTTGAGGACTAATGTTCACTTGAAAGTGTTGGAGGAAATCATTAATGAGTTGTGTAAAGGAGGTAATTGATTGTTTGACAATGAACAAAACCAATCCAAGGCCATATCTTTCAATGATCTAGAAAAGAGTTTCACTATGAGTGAATCTTCAAAAATAAAGTCTCTACACAAGGTAGTAAAAACTAACAAATGGTTATTAGGATATTTTTTACCATTGTACTTTCCAAAGTGAGGTATTTCAATGTTTTGTAGTATAGGTGTATTTAAAATAGTGAACATTAATGAACTATGTGTAAGGTATTTTGGATGTTTACTATTGGTTTGATTTTGGTTTAAGTTTGAAATTTGTTGTTGTAATAATCTCATGCTTTAAATAAAAAAGTTGATTTATCACAAAATCATTGGGCCACATGTTGTGAGAGTTTTTCAAGTATGGTGAACTAGTATGGAGGAATGGTGGGATATTATATTTCATGTTTAGGAGGGGTGATGAATATGAAGGTGTTATAGGTGAAGGGACAAAACTATTATAATTTCCACTAGAAATTCCTAAGCTTGAGTTTAAACCATTGTTATATTCCATCATTGATGCTATGATTGGAGGTGTAAAGTTGGGAATAGAAGGCATTATTGTGGGAGAGGAAACTTATTTTCCAAAAGGATTTTGAGCATTAGTCAAAAATTTCGTGAAACTAGCTACCAAAGGAATATTAGAATCTACTATATTAGCTAGGCTACGTAACACTTCTATCCCTTCCTAATCATTTACCAACTTCCCAATGCTATCCAAAAGAGGGATTGCTTCTCCATCCAAAGGTTCAATGCTTAAGAATTGTTGAATTCATTGTAGGTCTTTATCCAATTATTCTAGATTATCATTGGGGACCTTAGAAATAACATATGCCAAGTCCACATAAATGTTAGGTTACAAAAAAGACATGGGTAATGTAGGACTAGGGAGGGAATATAAGATGGATTGGGTAGACATTATACGTTGAGTGAAAGAGTTATAAGAATCAAGCTCAACATTGGCTATGATTGCAACATAGGAAGCCATAAGTCTACAACTACATCTCACGTGGGTATTAGTGAAGTGACACAAGGTCATGAAGCTCATAAATTTTCTACAAGATTCAAAACAATTTAATGCTAATGCCTAATTAAATATAAAAACAAATCAATCTAATTAAAATCAGACAATATAAATGAAAATAGTATAAAAATACCCTAGTTTTTTTTAAAAATCCAACAAAAACCCTAGTTTTTAACAAAAATTAATAAAATTCTCTAATTTTTAATCCAAATACATAAAAAACACTATTTTTAAGTGAAAATCCATTGCAAACATTCAATTTTCATCAAAATCCATTGCAAACATTCAATTTTCATCAAAATCCATGCTAAATTCAACTTTTTCATAAAAAATCTACCAAAAACCCTATTTTGAAAAAAATCAACTAAAATTAAACAAATCTAATTGAAATTTTGATTAGAGCAAATAAAAAATCAAGAATTTTACCTGTTGGAGATGGATTTCAAATTGGATATCTGATTTGCGCTTTCCACTGTGCGCCCGCCGTGGTTGAGCCGAATGCAAATGTGAAAATGAGTTTTGGTCACCCAAAATTTTATATATATATGTCAACAAAATCGGATATCCGATCCAAATCAGATGTCCGATTTGAATCGGATATCCAATTCTTAAATCTAAGATTTTCCTCTACCTCGGTAGTCACCTGAGCCCCAAAAATTCAACTCACCATTTTCGCGTTTTTGAGTCGTAGAAACACGTATTTTTTTCTCCATTGCCACTTTTGGGCATACCATGATCCTGCACATGCCCGTATATGTCTTGGTACCACGGGGAGGTGGGACCTACAATATCACACACCATGTCAGTCTCAGGGACATCATATGCAGGGATTAAGAGTTGTTCAACAAGGAATTCACACTCTGTTCGATCCTTGGGCATGTCGATCAGGGAACCAATAGTGGCCATTGCATCTGCTGCTTTATTCTGCACCCAAGGGATTTGGTCAAACTGTATGAAGGTGAAATATTTTTTGAAATCATCCACCATGTGTTTATAGGGTAACAATTTATCATCTTTCATGAGGAATTCATCATTAACTTGTGTAATGACCAACAAAGAATCACCAAAGACTTTCAAATGGGTTATGTGCCACTGTTTTACAATTTTGAGGCCAATGAGGAGAGCTTCGTATTCTACCATATTGTTTGTACATGGAAATGCTATCCTGAATGATTTTGGGATATAGTCACCTTGAGGGGTAACTAATAAAATTCTTGCCCCAGATCCACTATGAGTGTATGAGCCATCGAAATATAACATCCAAGCTGGTGCTTCTGTCACTGTGTAGATTTCTTTATCAGGGAATTTAGTGTCTAGTGGGTAGGCATCTACTAACGGTGCCTCAGCCAATTGATCAGCAATAACCTATCCTTTTACGGATTTTCGCTCTACATACTCTATGTCAAATTCGCTTAGAAGCATGACCCATTTGGCCATGCGACCAGTCAGAGTGGTTCTAGATAACAGATACTTCAAGGGATCAATTTTGGCGATTAATTTGACTGGATGGCTGAGCATGTAATGATGAAGTTTTTGTGTGCTGAAGACTAATGCAAGGAAGGCTTTTTCCATAGGGGAATAATTTAACTCATAGCCGACTAGTGTTCGACTGATGTAGTAGATTGCCCTTTCTTTGAATGATTCATCATGTTGTGCCAATAATGCCCCTAGTGCAACTGAAGTAGTAGAGATATAAAGCAGGAGGGGTTTTCCTGGGATAGGCGGCATCAAAATCAGTGGATGAGCTAAATATTCCTTAATTTTATCAAAACCCATCTGACACTGCAGGGTCCATCAGAAAGTGGAATCTTTCTTTAAAAGATGGGTAAAGGGCTGACACTTATCTGCTAGCTGGGCTATGAACCAATGGATGGACTGCATCTTTCCTTGGAGGCTTCTTAACTACTTTAGATTGCATGGAGGTGGCATGTCCAGAATAGCCTTTACCTTGGTGGGGTCAACTTCAATACCTCTGCGAGAGACTATGAACCCCAGCAACTTCCCTAATGTCACCCCAAAGACACACTTTTTTGGATTTAGCCGCAACTTATAATGCTCTAACTGCTCAAATATCTTTTTTAGGATGGCGGGATGTTCTGCTTATGTTCTGGATTTCCCTAATAGGTCATCAACATAGTCTTCCATGATGATATGGATGAGGTCATGGAAGATGACCGTCATTGCCCTGTGATATGTTGCCCCTGCATTTTTGAGACCAAAAGGCATAACATTGTAATAGAAAGTGCCCCAAGGAGTCATGAAGGTGGTTTTGTGTTGGTCTTCAGGTGCGATTCAAATCTAGTTATAACCGGAGAAGCCGTCCATAAGAGATAACATCTCATGTCCTGCTGTTAGGTCGACCAACATGTCAATGTTAGGAAGAGGGAAATCATCTTTTGGGCAGGCTTTGTTAAGATCCCCAAAGTTTGTGTAGACCCGAATGTCTCTATTTGGTTTGGCAACTGGGACTATGTTGGAAATCCACTCAGAGTAGTCAATTGGTCTAATAAAACCCATGTCCAATAATTTCTCCAATTCTTTCTTGACTAACAATGCGACTTGCAGATGCATCTTGCAGAGCTTTTGTTTGAGAGGCTTGGCATCTAGGTGGATGTCTAAGTGATGAACCACTAGGGCAGAGTCTAAGCCTGGCATGTCTGAGTATGACCAAGCAAAGTTAACAATTCCCTCTTGGAGTAGCTGCACAAAGACCATATACTCTTGTTCGGAGAGTGACTTAGCTACATAGGTGATCTTAGGACTTTCAACAGTTCCCAAATTAACTTCTTGCATCTCTTCAATTAGAATAGATGATCTGGCAGATAGTTGAGTTCCCATAAGGGGAAGATGAACATCTCCATCTTCCGGCGCCTCTTCGAGGTTTTCACCATCAGATGCATCCTTTATTTTTACTTTTTCTAGGTCAGGAAGTGCCTTAGGGAGGTTTTCACTAGATGGCCACTTTTTATTTTTATTATTTTTATTTTTGCAATTGGAGTGTTCATCCTCCCCCAATCCCATAAGGTTGACATATGTGTCCGTAGACATACTGATAGGTGTGGTATTATGTAGGTCCCAATCAATGAGTTTAGGGTGACAAAGGGATAGGCAGTGCAAACAGATAGGCATTCGAACATGGATGATAAGTCAGTGTGATCGACGTCATTGTATGCATGTATGATGGATTCCTCCTTGGGTATGTCTGCCAATGAGCCTTCATCCATGGTGATACTAGTGGAAATATTAGATGATGTTGCGGGGCTTTTCTATTTTCTGTCATACCCAATGCCTACTTTCTTTGGTAATTGTGGTGTATCAATTGGTTGCAACCGCCCTTGTTCCTCTTTACCTAGGCCTCTACCTTGATAGTTATGTTTTTCCATGAACTTTGTTGGCCAAGGATACTTCTCCTGAAAGTATTTCTTTAGAGGAGTTTCTGGTTCGGGCTCTTCTTGTTAGACCCATTGGCTTATGTCCTCCTCTGGTGCATCGATCTTGACACACGGAGATTTGAAAGTGGTAGTAGGAATGTTTTTACCACTGAAGGTGATGATCTTGTCTTCCTTTTTTGGAGCACGTGAAGGTTGACCATACTCGTGTGGTGACGGTGGCATGGTGGCTACATTGAGAGCCGTATGCATCTCATATTCACCACACCCTTTGTCAATGATTTGGATTTTAGTGACTGAAGGATTAGTGGTAGAAGATGGGGTGGTTATTATGGTGGATGGTGGATTAGAGGATGATGACTAGGATGCCCCCATTTCAACATCAGGACAATAATGTAAATGGGGAAAAGACGCTTCTAAAGCGCAGCAGTATTCGAATGGTTGGGGGTCGCATAGATGGTGATTTCTTGTCCGTTGACGGGGAATTTTAGGCATTGATGGTATGTGGAGGGGACGGCTTGCATAGCGTGGAGCCACGGGCAGCCAAGGAGGAGATTATATGGTAAGTCCAGATCAAGGACATGACATGTAGTATACTAAAGCACAGGTCCCACTTGGATAGGAAGATTGATAATTCCTTCTGAATTTATTTTTGCATTGTCATAGGCCTTGATTGTAATGATCTGGTTGCTTAGGCCCGCTTGAGTATACCCCACCTATTTTATGAATTTCAAAGTACACAAATTGAGGGCAGAGCCATTATCTACCAAGACCCTTTTTATTTTATGGTGAGCGACCACGACTTCAATGTGTAAGGGGCGGTTATGATTGACATCGATGTTTGGCATATCGTCTTGACTGAAGTGCAAGTGATGAGACAAAGCCAAGTGTCGCACCAAAGCTTGGAATTGTGTGGGGTCGATGTCATTTGGCACATGGGTTTCCTGCATGGCTCTATTGAGGATTTCTTGATGTACCGGGGAAGACTTAAGCAAATCCAAAATGGATATATGAGCGGGGGTCTTCCTCAGTGATCAAGGACGCTGTATTGAGAGTTTATAGGAGTTGGTTGGGTGGGTGCAAAGGCTCCAAGGATGGTGTTGCGGGCTCATCATGTAGTAACAACACATTGAGGGTCTTTGGCTTTAACGTGTATCATGGATACTTGGGGTTCCACCTGCTCAATGTAACGAATAACACCATAATTGAAGGGTACATTCTTGTAATTCAAATTATTTGTGCTGTTGTTTTGAGGATTACTGTTGGAGGTGCTAGGGCCTTGATTATGGTTTGGGAAGGCATTTTGATAGATCTACAGTTGAGCATTGGACGACGAAGGTTGACTGGGATCAACTTTGATATCTCCTCGATCAATGAGATCTTGGACATAATTTTTCAAACCCTGACACTTATTCAAAGAGTGTCCCTTGATTTTATGAAAGTCACAATACTCATTTTCTTTAGACCATGTCGGCTTGGGTTTGGACTCGTCAAATGGCTTGGTGACAGGGTATGCGATGGGGTAATTGATTTGTAGCAATTTATTAAAAACAACACTTAGGGGTTCACCCAATTGGGCGTATTGACATTTGGTGTTCCCCTGATTTTTTTGGTCTAACTGTTGAGGGGGACGAGGTGCCCCCTATGGTACAGATATGGTGTTGGGTACAAATGGTTGTTGTTTTTTGGGATGCATTAGCCACTTGGACATGTTTGGTGTCTATCACGCCATCATTTACCACATTCTTGTTCTTGTTCCAGAATTGTGGTTTATCTCCAAATGACTTCTCTTTATCATGACTGTATATTTTGATGTGTCCTTTGGCAATAAGGACACGTTCAAGGATGGGTCCCTTTTCCACTATCTCTGTGAAAGTGGTGACACAATGTAGTCTAAAATTGTGGGCCATGTCAGGATGAGAGTTTTCCACAAAAAGAGTGACCATGTCTTTTTCCTTTAGAGGGTTTTTCATTCAACTTGCTAATGCACACCACCGTTGGAGGTAGCTGGTAAAGGTTTCTCCATCACGTTGTTTCTCTTTAAGGAGATCTAAGGTGTCTATATCCTTCTCCAAATTGAAGAAGTAGGATACAAACTTTTCTGATAGGTCTGCGAAAGTTTTTATGGACCCTTTTTTGAGAGTCATGAACCAATCTAAGGCATGGCTTGCTAGGCTTCATGGGAACAAGCGCAAAAGGTAGTTGTCATTGTACATGACTTCTTGACACTGGGAATAAAACTCCTACAAGTGAGCCTTGGGGTCCTTGTTTCCCTTGTATTTGTCAAATTTTGGTATCTCGAAATGTTTAGGAAAGGGAATTAATGAGATGGAGGGATCAAATGGATATGGGCATATGTCTTCAAATTTAAATGATTGTTTTGTAGCCCTAGCTTGAAGGTCCTTAAGCATGGCTTTGATTTCCAACAAATCTGAGCTAGCTGGTGGCAGGTTGGGGGAATATTGATGATAGGATGATGAAGGATCCTACTGAAAGGGTGTCGAATTGTTGAAATATAGGTTTGGATGATTGGATGATGACATGGCTTGCTGGTAAGACAGGGGATTTTGTTGATACGGGGGCTGTTGTTGTGGGGCATAATATGGATTTGTTTGGTAAAAGTGTGGGGTAGGTTGTTGAGGAACCTGAATGGGATGTTGCGTGTTGGTTTGTTGGTATTGAGGGTATTCTTGTGATTGTTGGGAGGTCGTATAAAGCAGTTGTTGGGGAAATTGCTATTGATTGTGATAGTAATAGTGTTGGGGAGGTTGTTGTTGTGACGTCAAATGTTATATGGGCTGAGGTGGGATATTGTGTTGTGGTTGAGCTTTCAGACGCAAAAGGGATGCAAGAAAGGGGGATATGGTCTGAGCAATAGGTCAAGATGGATTGCCTTGTGATTGGTAGGATGGTTGTTGTGATGAGGCCAAAGTATTGTGTATAGGTTGTTGCGGATGAGATGGCGGAGGTAGCATAGACATGTTTTGTAAAGGGGGTTGTTGGGTACCGCTTAGAATGTTTAGCTGGGGTATTCCTTGTGGAGGTAATTGAGGCTGAATGTTGGGTTGGTGAAGCTATTGAGATGGTATGATTTTGGTCCCAGGAGGTGGAAGCGATGTGGCAAAGGAGGTGCCCCCAACATTAATTGTTGGTTGGTTCAGAGGAGGGAGTGTTGTTAACGTTAATGGCAGAGGTTGTGGAACGTTTTGTGGCATACCATAGGAAAAAGGATTATTGAGATCAGGCACTTGAGGTCCTCCTATAGCTGAAGTTGAAGCATGTGGGGGATAGTTAACTTGATAAAGAATGGCATTGCCAAATTCAGGTTGATGCCAACCCTCAACTAGAGGAACATTGGAGAAGTATGAACCTTTGGGTGAATTTTGTGAACCTTGGAGCACGTTAGATGGGGCACCCCTATATTTGGACCAGTCAACATTCGGGGGAGGTTTGACACCCTTGTCAATTAGGTTGGCCAAGATTTCTTCCCCATGTTTTTTGAGCAAACGATCAGTCATTTGTACATTGGTAAGATTACTAAAATGTTCCTCAAGCGTGAGTTTAGGTTGATTAACCATGCTCTCTTCACCATGTGGCGAGTTATTCTAATTCTTAGTGTTAGAATGCAATGAAGTACCATTATGAGGATCGTGAGGGACATTGGTACCCTTGTTAGGATCTTATGAGACGTTGATTGTGTTTTTGGGATCTTGAGGGTTGTTTGATTGGGCATTCTAAGCTTGACGGTCAGTCATTTTCTTTGCCTATGAACGGGTCTGAACGGGCATGAAAATGTGAGATGAGTAGATTAATGCTTTTGTTGAATAATTTTATTGTGATTGGATGAGGTGTGATTTTGATAGGATTTGGATTTTGATTAGATTTTGTTGGGATATATTGGATCGGATTGGACTTCGATTGGATTGGATTTGGATTGGATTAGATTGGATTTAGATTGGATTGGATTGGATTGGACTTGGATTGGGAACAATTAGATTAGATTGGATTGGATTGGATTTGGATTTAGCACGATTGGATTTGATTGGATTAGATTGGATTGGATGGGATTGGAATGGATTATTTGGTTGATTTAGACAATTTGATCAAATGATCGGTTTGGATAGATTTAGACTATTGGATGGGTATGGTTGGATGATGAAAGATGTGAAAAAGAGACCTTAAGTTGGATCAAAGGAAGTCACCCTTAGTGACCTAGAGCTTTGATTAATTAAGAGGATGATTATGGCACCGAATCCACCTTAAGATAGGGATGGATTGATTGGGCCGATGATGATAACTTACAACATCGAACTCACCTCAAGATGGAAGTGAATTGATTGGGGTCAAAGTTAAAGACTAATAATCAACTTCAAGTGCTATGGTCAATTTGGGTAACCACTTTGTAATACAAGTTTAAGGCGGTTTGGTTATGAGTGGTGTTTGGTGGTGTAAATGGTAAAATTATGAAGTTCGCTAGGTGATGGTATAGACTTTTGAATGGAATATGAGGAAACTAGAATGAACGGGTGGATTGGAGATGATTGTAAGGAATGAGTGGGAATTTATAATGGTTAAACAAAGATTTGGAATGATAAGATGGAGGTTAAAATGGATCAAATGGAGGTATTGGGAAGCTTAGAGTGACAAAATAGAGGCTTAGGATGATGAGATAATGGTTGGGAACATTTAAATGATGGTTTAGAGGCTAAACGAATCCAAATGGGATGATTTCGGGTGTTTAGGAGGGCAAATCCGCTCCTCTGTAGCAAAAATCAAGGGCGTTGATAGCTTTCTACATCAAAACAGGGGCGCTACCACCTTTCTGTAGCAAGATCAGGGGCGCTGCCACCTTTCTGTAGCAAAACAGGGGTGCTGCCGCCTTTCTGTAGCAAGATCAGGGGCGCTACAGCCTTTCTGCAACAAAACAGGAGCACTGCCATATTTCTGCAGCAAGATCAGGGGCGTTGCCGCCTTTCTGCAACAAAATTAGGGGCACTGCCATCTTTCTGCAGTAAAATAGAGGGCACTGCCACCTTTCTGTGGTAAAATAGAGGGCACTTCCACCTTTCTGCGGTAAGACAAAGTTTGGTTTTGATGGCAATGGCTATGGCAAGGACGCAAAATGATAAAATAAGGCCAAAGTATCAAAAATTTGATAAATTTTTCACAAGAAAACACTTCAAGCAAGCATAATCCTATGATTAATATTAAGGGTATGGCCAGGCAAGGTCTTAATCTAGGATGCACAAGGTTTCTAGGGAGTCCTTGATATACTCTCGGTATGTGAGGCACAACCGTGAACACTAGTCTGTCACAAGCGTGAGTCAGAAATTCCAACGAGATACTAAAAGGCTCAGACCAACTCTTTACGTCTATCTAGGTATCACCCTAGCTTCGACGCTCCACTAATTACAACGTGACTGGATTGGGGTACAACTTTCATTCTCCCCCTTTATATACCCCACCGGTATGCATGGTTGGAATCATCCCTTGGGGTGATGAAATCCCCAAGCAGGTCCCACTAAAAAAAAGACACTAACCATTTCCAACTACTCCTCAGGCTCACACGAAGTGCAAGGGAAAAGCAAAAATAAATTAATGCCCCATTGGGTAACACAAGAACAATCACAACAAGCAATGAAGTTTACTCCCCCTAATTAGACTATGTTCCAAAACAAGGATAATTTTTTGAAGATATGATCAAATAGATGGCCCTGCAAACAAATGTTAGCTGTCTTTTTCTTCATTCTTGATCAATTATGCCCTAATACGCTGCAAATCATTAGCAAAAAACACCAATATCCTTGCCAAAACAATGTTAGAGGGTTATTACTTGACAATAGAAAAAAATGAGAGCAAAAATGAAGCCAAAATGACTGTTTTACCATCCAAACTGTGTTGTTTTGGGGCACTGCTGCCTTTCTACAGTGGACAAGAGGGTGCTGCCACCTTTCTGCGATAAAACAGAGGGCACTGCCGCCTTTCTGTAGCAAAATGGAGGTGCTTCCGCCTTTTTGCAGTAAAGCAGAGGGTGCTGCCGCCTTTCTGCAGCAAAATGGGGGCACTTTCGCCTTCCTGTAACAAGATGTTAGAGAAAAAGAGCCCTTCAAAATAAAAGGGCATATCCACCCCTCTACAAGAAAGTGTTAGAAAAACCTTCCAAGTACACACCTAACTACAACAAACTATTAGAAGAACATGAAATTAATAGACATAGGACGCTGCTGCCTTTCTGCAGTGGACAAGAGGGCGCTGCCGCCTTTCTGTGGTAAAAGCAGAGGGCGTTGCCGCCTTTCTGCGGTAAAGCAGAGGGCACTACCACCTTTCTGTGACCTTTTCCTGCAAAATTCTTAGTAAAAAGAGAGGTTAAATGCAAGAACCCATTTGTGGGTCCCACCGGGCATGCCAGGAATGTGATCTTAAGAATTTTATCTTACTCTAACATGCAAAATAACTTAAATGCAAGTGATAAAAGACTAAGGACACTTCAAGATTAGCCTAAAGAGTGATATAACAAGAAGGAAAATGGACAAAACAAGATGCAAATGATTTCACCTTCCTTGTTGTTGATGTCTCCTTGATTGGCCCTTGCTTGGGATGATTTTGTGTGCTCCTTAGATGGTTTCTTGAGTGACTAAATGCAAGATTGTATGTGCAAAGTGATTAGAATGAATGGCTAGATGATAGTGGATAATTGAGAATGCAAATTGGTAGCATGTAGTTATGAAAATCCAAAGTGTTGAAAATACCCTTGAGGAGGGGGTATTTATAGAAGAATTTGAATTCTCTAGAGAATTCAATGGTCAAGATTGATCCAACAAGGTCAAGATGAAGGGCTATGGTGGGTTGAGAATCCACAAGCCCTCACATCTTGACATGTGGATGGTGAATTGGCCAAAAGAAGATGAGGTGTAAGCGAGGTGTCAAAAAGGTACATGAGGTGGAGGAAGGACAAGCACCTTGGGGAGTGAGAAGATTTCCTCAAAAAGGGATTTCTTGTCCCTAAGTGGGAGTGAAAGGGACATTTGAGGAATTTTGGAATTTCTCAAAAATCTACATGGGAAAAGGAAAGGTGGTTGGGGATATAAATGTGAATTAAAAATTCACATTCCTAGGAGGATCTAGAGGATAAAAGGTGGGCTCCAAAAAGGTGGGACTTGGTCACATGTGGAGATTGTGACAAGTCCAAGGTTCTAGAAGCCATGGAAGGATGGAATGTGAATTAAAAATTCACATATAAAGGAGGGGAATCTAGGATAAATAAATGTGAATTAAAAATTCACATGGGAAAGGGGGCCAATGCCAAAAGAAGGTAAATGCAAAGGATGGCTAAAAAGTGGTGCTAAATCTGGCTAATGACCTTGGTTAAGGTTGTGCAAATATTGGATTAGGCTAATTAATGGAAGATTAGAGGCAAGTGGCAAATGTAGGAGGATGTGACATTAATCTTTGATTAAGAGGATGCACATCATAATCATGAATTAATTAAATTAATTCAGATTAGGGCAAGATTATGGAGGATGTGACAAGGAGAGAGAAAGTGAAGAATTTTAAATTGGTTTTTAAATCAAAAGGGAAAAATGACTAAATTAAATAAATTAGTGTATTTATTTAATTTAGAGAGGAATAAGGTGAAATATAAAGCATTTAATTATTAAATCAAATACTTCACCGATATGACATAAAAGGTATAATATTAATTTAATAAATTAATATTAATACAATAGACGAAAAGGCAGTAAATTTAATCATATGGAAGTGATTAAATTTAGATGTCTACAATGTGAATCAGCCATCATAGGTATATTTGACTTGGGTGTTAATAAATATTAAAACTAAAGCAAAATACCCCTAAGTTGACTTAGGGTTTGAGAAACCATAGTGAACAAAACACAAGGAATGCCCTATGTTTTCACTCATTTGTAAAGATGACTTTTGAGGTCAAGGGCTCTGTTTGAGCCATCGCCATGTAAGCTAGGGTTTGATTTGTTTGTGGGCCTCCATTCAAGCCTTCATTTGAGCTTTGCCTCTATTTAAATCTTATCATACTCGGCCTCCAAGCTATGGTAAGATTATTATCTATCTTCTCCTTTGTTTCTTGGCTCGTTTGATGAGAACATGGCCTCACAGGCCACAACTTATGATATATTTATCTGATGCATTCCTTGTATTTTGTGTATTAACCTTTCTCACTGGCTACCATGTATGAGTTTGAGCTATGAGTTGAAGCTCTGTGTAAGCTTGGCTGTAACATGCACTGTCCCTCTATATGCATAAAATGGTAAGCTCTATCTCTTATTATTTTTCTATATCAAACAAAGCTTCAAAATAGTTGTTTTCTCTTTTAAACAACATTGATCCATTACAGGCCATGCCATGTTCATGTATTTCTAATGCATTCCACTTAGAAATTTTGTGTGATTCCCATTGTTTTCTTCAGATCTTGAGCTTAGACAACAAGCTAAAAGAATATTTTCCATTTCAAATGACACTTGGGCCCGAAATACCTCCTC
Organism: Sequoia sempervirens; assembly: GCA_007258455.2. Taxonomy (NCBI): domain Eukaryota; kingdom Viridiplantae; phylum Streptophyta; class Pinopsida; order Cupressales; family Cupressaceae; genus Sequoia; species Sequoia sempervirens. The sequence goes on from VDFB02197320.1 coordinate 16,653, forward strand.
TTGGCTATGGCCACTCATGCACAAAAATGAGTTTTTTCATTTTCTAGGGCTTGACCCAAAAGAGCATACTATATATTTTTGTATTTTCTTGTAAAACCCTCACATGGATATCTCTTGATTCTGAAAGAAAATACCTATCTTGCTTTCTTGTAGAAAACCCCATGTGGGTATTCGATATCTTGAAGAAATCTGTATTTTAAAATCAAACCCCAATATGGGTATTCTAGATTTTGAAAGAAAACCATGTTATTCCATCTAGAGCTTGACCCATGAAGATATTTCACTTTCTTGTGTAGTCTCTGTTAAAACCCTTACATGGGTATTTAGTATTTTGAAAGAATGCTTATTTTGATGTATTTGAAAAATGAACTTGATCCACCATTGTATAAGTTTTGCATTTTAATGAAACCCCATGTGGGTATTCCTGAAAATAGTAAAATCTAAATAAATCTACATTTGTATTTGACATACTCAAATGGGTGTTTGTGATTTCTGTGTGTAGCTCAAAACTCAAAATGGGTATTTGACATACTCAAAATTGTTAAACTATAGCTCTATTTTTATCTCCATGACACCATATGCTTGGTTCTTTTTGTCAAAACATAAACTTTTATAAGCTTTGCACTGTGTAAGTAAAAGGTGTTCCCCTTGTATGAAAACACAATCTGCTTCCTTTTTCAAATGAGAAGAAATAACAAAACCTCAGGTGGGTTTCAAGTTTCTGAAAGTATTTGTGATCTAGCCCAAACCTCTTGTTGTATTTTCCCGAGACAACAAAAAAAACCTTTAGAAAAAACAAAAAAATATGTGTTGAAACCTTGCATTCCTAAAGGTAGACACTATGATTTTACTTTATTTCACTTCCTTATGAACAAAAGCTTTCAGACCTGCTATTTTAAGAGAATGACCACTCATTTTTTATTGTATAATTGATTGCTTATAGGGTCAAAATTCACGTAATGTAAGCATGGTAAAGAGTTTTCATTTTGAATCACTATACTCCACACACTTCCAGTAATTTCCTTCAGTATCCTTGGTGGGTTAATGTCTTCTATCTAACACTCTTCATGCATTTTTATGCTCCATTTAATAAAAACTATTTCATACACTTGCTCTCTTCTAAAAATGAAAATCTGAAATAGTGCTCTTTGTTGAGGCATTATGTATGCCTGTTCACTATCATTTTTTTATGAGATGGAACACTGCTGCTCCAAAACAGAAAAAATATGAAACAACATTTAATGTGAATAGACTTAAAGCAGCAAAACAATATTATGGCAGCAATATCAAATCTTTCAAGAATAAACATGATTTTTTTCAGCTAAAACAAGTTCATCAAGTTTATTATCCATATGTAATTTTCATCTCATGCTTTGATTTGACTGTTATGAATGCATGATAAATTTGATTACTCCTTCAGTTGTATAGCTCAAGAGAGCATGATGATTGTATTTTCCTTCTCATCCCACTTGTAATATATAAGGGGCAACATGCCAAGCTCTACCCTTGTGGGAGCCCGCTTTTCCCCACATGCTTGGTCTTCAAAAGATAATCAGCTACATGAATTTTCCTATATTTGGACAAGGAAACAAACAATGTTAGTATAAAAATGATGTATGGTGATGTTGTTTTCTCTTTTCAGTTCATGTTTTTGTTCCTTCCTTTAGTTGATTCCATGCATTTCGAAGAGTGAATTATATGTTTGTTGGTAGAGCTTTTAGTATAACTCATATCTGGAGCTCTTAATTGACACCCCTCTCAATCTTTTGCAAGCATACTTAGGAGCGGAAGTAGGACGAAGCAAGCAACAATTGTCTTAACTGAGGATGAAGAATCAGGCAATGATGGATATGTCTTCTGCTATTTTCTTTCTTGTTTCTTTTACCTTCAGCTGTAGAATTTATTTTCTACAATGAATGGAATTAGCTAAAACCACGGCTTGTGTGGGTATTTAATTTCATTCTTTCATTTCCATTATGAAAGAAAAGCATTAAAATGTAAAGTTGTACCATCATTTGTATTCTTGCAATCAAATGAACATATGTAATCTGAATCATTTCATGAAATAAATGAAAGCATTCTGTAATGCTTTATCATTTGTACATTTAGTTTTGTACTCCATTTGATTTTGCAAAAAAAATGAGTAATACTTTTGAAATTCAGTTCTCTCAAAACACTTGTACAACTATCACTTAATGAATGATAAATGTAGTGCAAAACAACACTTAAGCACATGCAAAAATAACTGTATTTTCACATTCAAATATAACAATATTTAATTAGCTCCACCAATTGAGCCGTAGCAAAAAATTGGTAACATTTTGGTGATTTCCGCTGAATGCTTGCCAGCTAAGCATTAGATCAGTTGCCTTTTAAAAACTTCGTTGGGCACAGAGTCAAATCTTCCCCTTTCATGAAACTCAGAACTTTGAATAGCAACACTCCAAACAATAGCAAAACAAAATGAAACAATGCAAAAAGAAAACTAACAGGCCCTGATGGCCAATAAAACATGCACAACAATGCTTAGGGAAAAGAAAACTACTAAAAATAAATGTTCTTAATGCACTTATTTGGAATACTACTCTACTTATTTACAAGATAGAACTTATCTCAGAGACAATGCTTGAGGTGGATCCCATTCACTGGGATAGATAGCACCTCTCCATTCAACTTAGAAAGTTTTAAAGCATTGTGTTCCTTGCACTCCGTGATCACATAAGGCCCATCCCAAATTGCATCAAATTTGGAATGTCATCTAGGTCTTCTCTTATATTCATTCCACTTGAATACCAAATCACCAATAATGAAATCTCATGGTCTTTCCTTTTTATCAAAAGAGTTCTTCATCTGAGCTTGATGTACCTCCAATTCTCTTAGTTCTTCCTTTCTGGTTTCTTTGAGCTCTACCAGCTGTGCAAATCTCACTTCAAGAGGCTGTTCATTCAACAATTCTAGCTCTTTAACGAAACTCAAAGTAGGAAATTCAATAGAAACTGGAAACTTAGCTTCTTTTCCATAAGCAAGTACATAAGGAGAAAAACCAGTGGCCCTTTTAGGAGTCACTCTATCAGGCCAAAGGGCTAACTTCAACTTTGCATGCCATGTCCTTTGATTGTCCTCAACTGTCTTCTTGATTATCCGAATTAGATTCTTATTTGTAGATTCTGCCTGAGCATTGCCCTATGGATAATAATTAGAAGACATGTTCAAATAAATGTTATTCCTAACTGACCAATCAAAAATCCTCAAATTGATAAAATCCAAACCATTGTCAGAGATTATTGAATCTGGAGTACCAAATCTCGACACTAAGTCCTGATAAAAGTTAAGCACATAAGTCTCATTTGCTTCTTTTAAAGCAACAACTTAGGTCCATTTGGTAAAGTAATCTATTGCAATAAGGATCCACTTATGATCTGTACTTGAAGGTAGATTGATAGGCCTAATAAATTCTCAGCCCCACTTAGCAAAGGGCTACTCCACTTGAATTGAATGTAGAGGCAGAGTTGCAAGCCTCTGTTTTCCAAAAAATAAAGCAAATTTTTCACATCTTCTGACCCAAGCAATAGCATCTTTAAATAGATCTAGCCAGTAATAACTAGCTCATATGATTTTCAGGGCTATTGTTCTTGCAGCAAAGTGGCTTCCTGAAGGCCCATCATGAAATTTTGCTAAAATCTTATCGACTTGATCAGGTTGAATGCACCTTAATAAAACACCTTGAAAATCTCTCCTATAAAGAATGCCATCAATAATTACAAAAGGAATAGCATGTAATATGTAATACCTTCTTTTTGATTTGTCTAAGCCTTCAGGGCACTCACCAATTTGTAAATAGTGCATCATTTGCTGCAACCAAGTAGCAGAAGAAACTAGAACAACGACTGCATCATCATTGTTTAACACTCTGTCAACATTTTCAGCTTCTTTTAAACTACTATCTTCATTTCCAGCAATTTGTTCACACAAACCCTTGCCTCTAATGATCTTAGTTACCTTAATATCAACGTCAAATTCCATTACCTTGGTTATCCAATGAGCACACTTATCATTAATCTCTTTCTTAAGTAAGAAATCCTTAATAGTCGAATGAGCAACCAATAAGTGAATTTTGCTAGTTGACAGTATATGCCTAAAATTTTTTAGGCTTCTTACAACAACAAAAACATGCTTCTCAACAAAAAAGTATTTCACCTCATAATCATGTAATACCTCGCTAAAATATGCCATAGGTTGCTCCAAACCTTCATCGTTCTACTGGCAAAGCATAGCAGAAATAGTATCAACTCCTCCAAATACATAAAGAATGAAATCTCTATCATACCTTGGATTAATGAGGGTAGGGGCAGCTACAAGGGCTTCCTTAATCTACTCAAAACTTCTTTTACCCTCTTTGGTCTAGCAAAAAGGAATATTCTTCTTAAGCATAGAAGTGAGAGGTTGTAGCAAAGCTACAATATTCAGTATGAACCTCCTCACAAAATTTATTCTTCCAAGAAAGCTTTGCAAGCCTTTCTTGTGAGTTGGTAAAGGTAATTCAAGAATTTCAGAGACTCTTTTAGAGCCTATAGAAGTACCTTGCTTTGAAACAATATGTCCAAGGAGTTTACCTTCATGTACATAAAATATACACTTCTTCGGATTGAGAGACACACTGAACTCTCTACATCTCTAAAAAAATCTATTCTAAATGATCAAGATGCTTATTAGCATTTCTAGAAAAAATAGTAATGTCATCTAAATATACCAGAATGAACCTATTCATGAGGCCATGAAAGGCCATGTCCATCGCTCGCTAAAAATTTTCTCCAGCATTGGATAAGCTGAAAGGCATCTTTTTGTAGGCCATTGTGCCCCACTTAGCCATGAATGTTGTTTTGAACTGATCCTCTTATTTTACCAGAATTTGGTTGTAACGTAAGTAACCATCTAGCAAATAAAATTTATCAGAACCAGAAACTACTTGCATAATTTTATCCATGGAAGGGAGTGGGTAGTGGTCTTTAAGTGACGCCTTATTTAAATTTCGAAAATCAACACACAATCTGATTTCCTCACTTTGCTTCCTAACTTGAACTAAATTTGACACCCAAGAAGTATTCTTGATAGGAAAAATAATACCACTCTCAACTAACTTATTCAGCTTAGCTTGCATAAGGTGTTCTAATTTGGGATTAAGAGGTCTCTGTTTCTGCTTTACTAGTTTTGCATCAAGCTCTAGTTTGATAGTATGTTGGGCTAGTTCTGGGTCAAAACCTTTCAAATCCTTGTACTCCTAAGCAAAAGCATCACTAAATTTCTGGCATAATAGAATGAATTCTTTTTGTTCCTCTTTATTACATACCTTTCCCAGCATGAGAAGCTTTCCTTTGTAGATTTCAATTGCCTCATAGTGCTCTTCTTTAACAGTTGGGATTCACTTGTCTTTCCACACTTGGTCATATGAGTTGAACACAGATTCCAAGGTCACCAAACCTTTTGGCAGCTTGTTTTTCTTCAACTACACAATCTGGTTATCATATTGTTGCTGCCACTTTTGTTGGTTTCCATCTACAAACTCAGCTTTAGCAATTAAGAAATTTATAATTTGCTCATTACTGTCGAAAACCTGCCAACTCACATTATTGTCAGGCACAGAAGGTCTTACCACTATTTTTACATATTGACATGCTTCTACTTTATGAATCTCATTGGGAATATCAAATTGGGATCCTATTACAGCAAGCCTATCAGCATACTTATTTTCATTTCTTGGAAATGAAACAATATTAAAAGCATCAAAATCCTCCATTAAATCCCATACATGATGCTTATATTTCTTAAGCAAGTCATTTTTTGCAGCATTTAGATTTCTGACCTAATTTACTATTAAATCTAAATCACCATAAAATTTTAAGCACTTGATACCTCTCTTCTAAGCCCAATCTAAACCATGCACCAATGCTTCATATTCAGCTGTATTGTTTGAACAGCTGAAAGAAAATTTGCAGGCTAAAAAATATTTATCATCCTCTGGTGAAATCAGCATAGCTCCACCTCTGACACCTATAATGCTTCTTGAACCATTGAAATAAAGCTTCCAAAGCTCATTTTTTATTTCTATAGATTGTTCCTCCTCTTTACAAAGATTAGGCATATCAAAATCAGGTTCATGAATCATATAGACTCCTAATCCTATCTCATCTATGTGCTGAAAAGGATCAAGTTCATGATCTTCAGCTGCACATTCATCTAGATTCATATTTTCTATAAGGGTGTTGTAGTCTAAGGTCATGGTTTGTTCCTCCAGTATAGGGGTGGCGTAGAGGTTAGTGTTTATAGGATTCAAGGAATATGGTTCAATATGATCTTTGGCTAGAGGCTCAGACTTTATGGTCACTTTCGTACCAAACCTTGTTCTAAAAAATAAATGAGACCAATCAAAGGACAAAAACCCACCCAGCTTGGTTGTAAAATCCCTCGAGAGGCAAATGGTGAAGTGCGGTGGCAAATCAATAACATGTATATCCTAGTGAATAGAAAACCTCGGGGATGCATGCAAGGTAAGTGCCAAGTTCTTGATTATACTAGTAGTTTTAACATCAAACCCATCTAATTAAACTACACCTTTTTGGGGGTTAGGCTCTTAAACAAGATCTAACTTATTGGCTAATCTCTTAGGAATGACTGAACTACTAGCACCAGAATCAACCATATAGTTATGAACAATCTTATTGCCAATAATTAGAGTTAAGTAAAATGGGGGAGGCTTTACCTCTTTATTCTTCTAGTCGTTCTTAACCTCCAGATCGTTTGCAAGCATAACTTTAGCAACTCCTTGATTGGTATCATCAAAAATAGATAACTCAGCTAAAGCATCTTACAACAAACTTTTCTGACTTGGGATGTGCAAAGCATCTGATATAGACATATTGACAGTAGCTTTTCTGAGGTGTTCAACAATATTGAAAGAAGTAGGATTTACGTTCTACTTTTTTTTTATGACAACATCATTTTGCCTCTTCAAAGGCTGGAAATGTGTCTTTGACTGCTCTTTGCCAGGTATTTCTTGGCCTCTTTGTAGAATCTACATTTTAGGTTGCACTACAACATTAACATTTGACGAAGAAATGGGATACTGGTCCTTTGTAGGCTGTTGCTATGAATTTCTAGCTTGCTGCCCCCTTTTCTGATCTGGTATTGGCTAAAACTAGAGAATTTTGTTGATCCTATCCATTCATGCCACAGAACTCGGAACTCTTCTAGTTCAGCAAGGAAACTTCCACGTTATCTTACTATTCTTGATTCTGATCTGCAATATTTTGAACCAACATAGTTGTTTTGGACCATTAAGGCTTGATTTCTCATACCATTAGCACACGCTGATTGGTTATGGGGTTGATTGCATAGATAACACCAATTGCAATCCTGGGCAATATTATTCTAGGGTACGAGTTCCTTTGATGAACTAGCTATGTTTGGGTTGTATGGATGGAATGGTCTTGGTTAAAACTCTTCCTTTGGCCTTGATAATCATTCTGAAAGACATACCTATTAGGTCGGTTCTACTGATAAGTGGCTTGATAAGGCTTATATTCCTGGCCAACTTGCTTTTTTATTTTCATGACATCATTTTTGAAGGTCTTAAGTATGCTTTTAATTTCTTGAAGCTCCTGGCTTTGGGCTAGAGAAACAATCTCTTGGGCTGCGCTATGAAAACCTATTGTTGGAATAGGTGGGACAACAGCTAAAGGAGGTAAAGCAATAGGGGTAGGTGGCTGTATTTCAGGAAACAAAAGAATAGGAGGTCTGGGAGTTATATCTCTAGCTTGGATGAGACAATTTTTGGCTCTAATGGCGATGTCATAAGCATTAGGGAGTGTATGCCCACCCATAGATTGGGTCATGACCGAAATATTACTATTTAAAGCTTTTAAGTAAAATAAAAAAGCATGAGCTAGTAAAGGATTTACCATTGCAGGAATTCTATCCTAGGTCCTCTGAAATCGGTAGTTGAAATCAGCCAAGTGCTCGTGTGGCACCCTCTGAATGGTGCTCAATTGCTCTAAGAGAGACAAATTATCAAGTTTATCAACAAAATATTGATGCAAACCATTACCTAATGCATCCCATGTCACGATTGAGTTGGCTACAAGGCCTATGAACCATTGTAATGCTTTCCCCTTGAGTGATGCAGCCAAAATTCTTAATGCGACATTCTCTTGTGTAATGTTGTGAATTGAGTAGAGGGTAGCCACATCACGAATATGCTCAACCGATGTTGTGTGATCCTCTCTAGTGAAGTACGATAGGCTTCTAAGGGCTGCAACTAGGATGTCGTCATGTTGAGCTATGTCTAATGGACTACCTCCATTAAAAGGTGCAAATGGGTGTTGTCTTAGCGTTGCCATTGGCGGTGCTTGTGATATTGGAACTGGGATTCCTAGTGATAAAACCAAAGATCTGAAAATAGGAGGTGTTGATTTTGACCTCGCAGGAGTTTCAAACAACCTCTTTTTTGTTCTACTTCTTCTTCATGGTGGGGACAACTATCGATATTTAAAAGGTGCAAAAATTGATCTAGTTTAAACTTTTCTCATGTGCAGGTTGTACTAAGTCTGCATGTAAAATTAGAACCAGAGTCATTAGGTACATTGAAACGAGCCTCCAAAAGGTTGAATAACTTGTTGCATACACCAAACAACAACTTAAAAACATTAAAACTTCTTTGAAGTTTATTTTCAGAGTCCCACCGGGTGTGCCAAAAACTGTTATCAATTAGATATGCACCCTTTGTTAGATTTGCAAAATCAGACTATCTATTGAAACATGGAGATTCTCTTTTCACATAGATTACCCATATCTAAAAAGAGTTTCCATGTTTCAATAGATAGTCTGATTTTGTAAATCTAACAAAGGGTGCATATCTAATTGATAACTATTACAATTCCATAAAACTTTGGGAGTGCTGAGGTAGGAATGTTCTTAATGTTGTCAACTTCATTCTGATGAGCAATGGGGAAAGAAAAAGTTGGTTGGTTTTGTTTGTTCCTATTTGCATCATCCATGCCTGCTTGATGTGTTTCTAAGAAAAAGGGGTTCTCAAGCTGATTTTGATCTTCAGAGGAGACTTCAGAGCTAGTCAGATCAGAATATGCATCAACAAAGGGGTGTGGATCTTCTTCTTCTTCTGGTAGATTCTAATATTCAACTAGATGGAATGGACGAGGATTGTTAGGAAGAAATATCTCATAAACATCCCTTCTCCTTCCTCTATGCATGCGGTATCACTCACTATCAATTAGCTCACACAAAGAATTGGTAAATAATAAGGGGGGTCATTACTTCCTAAATGAATATGTACTTAGAACAAATTTCAGAAACACTGTAGCAAGAAAAACTACCAATGATTCCAAAAGAATTCCTAGTTTGACACCATCCCTCACAATGACGCTAAAAATGTTGGCCTCCTACAATGATCTTAATAACTAAGCCTTTATAGCCATGATTCAGAGATTGGAAATCTAACCTAAATAGCCATTTCAATCATCATGAAGGTGCATTTAACTTGTCAACCCAAGGACGTGAACTTGAAATGGGTCAGCAAAGTATGTGCACTAGGAACTCAAAGTAGCCATTCCATTCTATAGCTAAGAAACACACAATACTAAAATTAAATTGATTGGAAAGGAATGAAACAAATGTTGAACACCAACCAATGACTATCTGCATTTACTCCTCTATCTGCTTTGGCTACAGGAACAATCATAGAATGAAATTCCAGTGGCTGCATAAATAGTCAATGCCAGATTTCTAAGTACTAAACAAGAAGTAATACTAAACTAATGCTAAACTAAGAAGACGAATTCCTCACCAAGTGGCCCCTATTGGATAAGTATCCTCTAAAATAATGAAAACTAAAATGCTCAAACTCAAAACTTTATTTTATTCACTGTGAATCATGAGTACAAAAGAGTAATGTATCTATATTACTAAAAACTAGAAAGTGCAAGTACAATATTAAATCATGCAACCTCTTGAAGAAGGAGCATTAGATTATTATTTATACTATAGCTAAACAAGACAGTCAACTCTACGACTTGGGAGGATTCCATTTAGGGAAAATAGGGAAAGTGGAGCAATGGTGGTTATGCATGCATGGAATCTAGTTAGACATGTAGGTCTAAATGTAGATCTAGCACAACAATAACGCCCATGCATGCTCAATCATTAACTTCAACTACAAGGTGGTTGCATTCAGTTGCATGAAGAATCTTTTTTTTTCAACTACCTTTGACTTTGAGTGATTCCTTTGTTGGACATTATGGTGCAAGCCTAGCTGGCGGTGTCTTCCTTAACTTAGCACATTAAATCTATGTGGAAAAGTTAGTACACATAATAATTGCACATATTTAACCACTCTAAGGAACATTCATTAACCACATGCAAAATCAATATAGATAACCCACATAATATGCCAAATTTCATTAAAGTTTACAGAGATAGGATAATGTCAAATGTTGACAGTTTGAGGGAAACATTATGCAAATACCAACATTTAATCATTAAAGTCCATGACATCTACCAACAAATAAACTATAAATTCTACCCAAAATTAGACCAAAAACTAGGCTCATCATTCCTCTCTTGGAGACATTAGGCATGATGTTCCCTAAGTTAACACCTTACATGAACTAAGAAAAACCCTTTTGAACATACCTTACATTATTTCGCATTTACAATAACTGTTATATGGTCACCTTGCATAACACACTTTGCTTGCCTGTGGAGCCATCCTATTTGTTCATGGGTGTTAGCATACAATTTTTTTCTTTCCTCATGAATTCCATTGTTCATGTTGTGTGGCACCTTATCAAAGTTATCAAGAGGTATAGCTTTTGTATGGTTAGTACATATGGGAGCCAACCATAAGCATGACTTTCCCATGGCCACTTGCTTGTCCGTGTGGGCACATACCAATTGTGTGTGTGTGTGTGTGTCACCTCTCTATGGGATCACCTAGTAGATACTAGACTCTACTAGCCCATGTGAGTGTGCATCTTTTTTGCATAGTTGACATCATGTTCTACTTGTAAACGTATTTTGGACAAATAGCTTATACTTGGTCCACATCGTGTTGGATAGACTATCGAGGCTTGATCCACTCTCTTTTTCCTTTTTTTCTTCTTTATGTCTTTGATAGTGTATGCATATATCTTATTGTTGGTTCATACATCATTCACATGTGTGTTCTTTTGTTTCTATGTTGGTTTTCCATAGGATCTCAATCTTGAGGGCTTGATCATCCCTCTTGATTGTTGCCATCCTATCTCACTAGCATTGATACACTTGGACCCCTCTTTATGCAAATTTGTCCACTTTAGTGTGATTTTGATGCAAGGTCATCCTCTAACTAAAGTGGGGGCTAAATGTAGTGTAGAAAAATGTATCCCTTTACATTTTCACACTTTTTTGGGCCCTCCCTATTAAAATTTGTCTTATTTATGCCTTAATTGGTCCCATTTTGCATCCACAAGCCTAATTAAATGCATTTTCCTAAGGATAATCCTGACATATAATAAATGGAAAATAATAATTTAATGCTTTTGGCTATGTGATCCAAATCTAGGGATCAGGAACCCATACACCCCTCTGGGTGTATGGGTCCTCCCTAGGTCTCGGGCTCTGATTTCAAATGATACATTGGACATAACGCTTCTTGAAATCTATGTATCAAGTTTAAGCCTATGGGACTCATACAACAAACTTGGTGTATGAGTCCCACTCTAACCTAGGACCTATTTTAATTTAAATTCTTGGTGATATTTTATTATTCTTACATTCAATTTCCAAATGTCAGCTTGTAGTGTTGTAATTTCAGGAAATTAGGCATAAAGAAGTATAAATACAAGGTTATTTCACATAATTTCTCCTAGAAAGTTTTCAAGCCATTCCTAAGGTAAGTTTATGAGATCAAGAGCATTCAAGAGCTAATCATCAAGTGTTTGGAGCTACATTCAAGGTTCAAGCATCATGTCAAAGTCTTCATGCATCATGTGTGTTTGTGAGCTAACATTTGTGATGTAGGTTTCATGACTCAAGCAAGCATTCAAGATAAAGTTTCAAGCATTCAATCAAGAGTCAAGGTCCACATCCATTGAATCCATTTCACACAAGTTTGAAACCTTCATTTCAAGGGTTTGATGAGTTACAACATTGCATTTTTTTCATTCATAATTCCTTCTTTCTTTTCTATTTCATTTCAAGGTTTAAATACCAAAAAGGGGTTTGACCAAGGAAAACCCCCATTCCCTAACAAAACAACATTTTTATCTCTTGGTGTGTGTTTACATATCTAGATGAATTGGAGCATGAATATCCTTTGAAGACAAAGTTGAAAAAGTTGTCAAATTTCTCATGAAGTTGCCATCTTCATGGAAACTCACCTACATACTAGAATTTAGACTTTTAGACTTGAAGATCAGATAGGAAGGAAGCTATAGAAGATCACTAGAGGCTATAGAAGTATCAGTCAACCCTAGTGTAGTGTAGAAAAATATCACCCTTTTAACACTGAATTTGGGAATGGTTAACATTGAAATGGACCTAATGTCACCCTGATCTAGTGTTGTAATGTGTTTTCCACATTCACATTGGATTTAAGACCATTTAAAGCTAAATAAACCTAATTCTTGCCTTAATTTAATATTGTAAAGTATATTTATTTACAATTTCACATTGATTTTTGGGAGCTCTTGAATGTATGACCTTCATATCATCATTAATAGGCCCCTAAGACCCTATATTATACATCTTGAAGCTTATTTCAATTGAAATCTAGACATAGACATCAAATATACTTAATTTTTCAACTTCCTGACATTTTTGCCACCTGAAAAGGCCTAGTGGGACCCATACACTACCTTGGGCATATGAGTTCCATCTAGATGGGACCTATATGCCACAAGTGGCGTATGAGTCCCATTTAGCCCCTTTTTTATGGTTTTGAGTGGGAAATTGGGGTTTTAAGTTCAAATTTCATGAATGTCGGCCTCTGGGATCTAATAAATAGTATATTGGATGGATTTCCTATATAAAAGAGGTCTCAAATCATTATTTCATCTAATCCTTCATGATATCAACTTAAGCTATCAAGAGTTAAGCATTCCAAGACTTCACAAGATCATCAAGAGAGTTTACAATACCATTTCTAAGGCATTCAAGAGCAGATTTCTTCATCAATTGTTGCAACAATTCAAGATCCATCATCATGTTGAGGATATCAAGCATCAATCATGTTGTTGAGCTAGTGTTGTGATGTAGCATTGAAGATCCATCTACAAGAATTGTCTCATATCCATATTCAAGATCAAGATCTACATTCCACATTTCCACTTCATGTTAGATTGCTAATTTATATCTTAAGATATCATTCAAGTTATCATTTTTCATGTTTCATGTTCACATTTCATTGATTCATCATTATTTTTAATTACCTAAATGGGGTTTGACTAGGGAAAACCCTCATTCCCTAACAATCAACAAGTGTTCCTTCTCTCTACATGTGTGATTGCAGATCTAGGGGCTTTAAGGCTTGGAGATCCTTGGGAGATTAGGTTGCAAGGTTTAAGAAAGTCATCAATTTTTCACATGGTTTTCATCTTCATGAAAAGTTACCTATAGGCTATAAATTAGGGTTTCAGATCCAGAAATGAAGTGTGGAAGGAAGAGTAGAGAAATGAGACCAGATTTAGGTCATGACCCTCTATAAAAGTAGAGTGTGAATGATATTCCATAGCTGGTGTATGAGTCCTAGTACAACACATTTTCCAAATTTTAGGAGATTCAGATCAACCACCGTGAGATTCTAGTTTTGGTACAAAAACCTTGGTCTGGACTAAATCGCCTAGACTATCATATGAGTCCCAATGGGAATAAAACTATAGGTTTTTAGGGTTTTGGAGCTTGTTTTGACCTCATCATTCTTCCAAGTGCACATGTGCTCATTTCTAGTTTGATATTCTATATTTCAGTTTCATTTCCTAGGTCATTTAGTTAGGTTTTGCATGGTACTTTGTATGTCATTTACATTTCTTATCTTTCTAAGCCCTAGTTTGGTGGTGAACCCCCTTTTAGTCTTTAATCACACCCTGGGATACCTTATTGCAAGATCTCTTCCCCCTTTCTACATTCGGATTGAGATATCTAAGGTTTCCTTAAGTGTAACAAGTATGAAATAAGGAAATAAGAACCTACCCTTGTGCTCCATTCCTCAAAGGTGGGGCATACTAGTTTTGTTGTTATATTTTAGTGAACTTGACATGAACACCTCTTTTATGATTTGGATTGCATCATCATCCTAGATTTAGCTTGCATTGACTTTGCATTAGGTTTTGCATTAGTTAATTGGCATCTAGGGTTTCTAAATCTTGAATTAGTGAAAGTGAATATAGGTTGCATTTTGCACCTTGCATCATTGAATTTTATCTAAAATCTACATTTTCACTTAGCCTAGACATCATCCAAAACAAAAAACATAACATTGACACAAAATTTGATGAAAATGGTGCAAAAACCCTAATCTAGGATTCATACGCCCCTTTGGGTGATTTAGTCTTAGCACAGGTGGTTTCATTTGGTTTCTGGGTATTTTATGGTGACTATTTATCAGCATTCAAACCCTTGAAAAACCCTGACTGGGACTATACAAACCTCTAGGAAAATTATTCCCAGATCAACCTTAAAACTTCCTTTTACAGCATTGAAAACCTTGTTCTACATTTCTATTTGTTGTCATTAGTTATCTATTTTAGTTGGTTGAGTTTTTGTTACATGCATTTCACTAGATCTATCTTAAATCCATTCATTTCATGCATTTCTCAATTTCAAATTTTCATTTTCAAATTGTTGCATAGTGTGATTAGTAAGTTGCCTTGTTTGAAATATGAAAATTTCATACACATTTCATTCTAGATCATTGCATTGCATTTTAAGTCTCTTTCCATTTTAAGTTTGCATATATTACTTTTCACAAATGTTAGTATTTGTCTTTTTCCAAGTTTCCAAAGAAAAATTTAGTCAATAAGCATGTTAGTTGTTCATTCAATGTATTCCCTAGTTATGAGAGTTTCTTAGTGTAAGAGAGTGAAAATTTTAATGCTTACCTTAAATAGGTACAACCCCTTTTATCTCTCCTACTTATGGGAATGATGTGATAGAAGAGAATACAAGCATGGACATTCATGACAATCATAGTTGTTCTTCTCCCGATCCATCTCCTTTTAGTGACGAAGGTATCTTAGTGAAAGAAGATACAATCGTTGAGAATCATGAAGATCTTGTTTGTCCTTCTCCTCATCCCCTTTGGGAAGATATTATAACACAAGAGAATGAGATCATAGAAACATTTCTAAACATCACCTTACCTAATTTTTGTTCTCCTCTTGCTTGTGAGAATGATTTAGTGAAAGAGGATGATATTGTAAATGATGAGGATATGCTGGTGTTAGATGATCAAATCTTTAAGGTCTATAACAACCCTCTTTATGATCCTTCCCCTACCTATCCTATTTTGGAAGGAATTATGGGACAAATGAATGAAATTATGGATGATCTTGACAATCAAATGTGTTCTTCTCCTATTATCTCTCCTAGTTGTGGAGAAGGTACATTGATGTTAGAAAATACAATTGATGAAAGTCATGAGAATCTTATGTGTCTCTCTTCCCCTAGGGAAAAAACTATTGAACAAGAGAATTTGATCATTGATAAACAAGAAAATTCAACCAATGATCATTCCCCTACTTGCGATGAAGTCATTTTAGAAAAACCAATCTTCAAATGTCAAGAACATCTAGTTTGTAGTTCTCCTAAAAACTCTCCTCCTATGGAGGATATCATGGTGCAAGAAAATGA
Source organism: Sequoia sempervirens (assembly GCA_007258455.2). Classification (NCBI taxonomy): domain Eukaryota; kingdom Viridiplantae; phylum Streptophyta; class Pinopsida; order Cupressales; family Cupressaceae; genus Sequoia; species Sequoia sempervirens. Next base: position 32,550 of record VDFB02197320.1, read on the forward strand.
CAACAATAGTGATGTGACTTCCTTAGACGATGGTGAAGAGATAACACTAGACTACCCTTTATTAGAAATACATCAAACCAAGGCCACTGAGGTTATGAATGCACAAGTGTCAATTAGATCTGGGCTTTATTAATGGACCTCCTGCATACCTTGTGGGACATCCTAAGAATCCTCTGATTCTTTACCCACCTTCACACAAACCACAAACTAAAAACAAACCCTAACTTATCATTTACCTAAGAATAATGTTTTGCAATAGTTGCATTATAATACAATTGCTCATACATATAACACTAGAAAAAATCCACAACCAAGAAAAACACCCTCAACATCCCTCCCATTGCCTAATCCTATCTTGCCTAACCCTATCTTACTAGGTCCTCCTTATTCACCTCCACAAAGTGGAAAGGAGTATGATCTTGTTGAACAACTTAAGAACACTCTTGCTAAGATATCATTATGGGACCTTATTCAAAAACCCCTCATTATCATAACATGATTCAAAGTGCTTTACAAAAATTTCCTATCCCTTCTAATGTGGAATAAAATGGCATAGTGATCTATTTAGGATCTAGGACTAGTTGCTTACAGAATGCTTAACGTTAAAAGATCAATTATTACAACGCTTAACTTAAATGATTACAAATTAAATGCTCAAATGAAATAATGAACATAACATAAAAATAAATGCCAAGATAATAAACTGAGAAAGAAAAGAGAGAAGAAATAGAGAGACGAAACCACAATTGATAACGGAGTTCATCCCTAAGGACTACGTCTCCGGGTCCCTCTCCAATGGAGGACCGATCCGATTAGCTCCAAATTCAATTACAATGGCTTCAAGACTGTCTCCTTCAAGCATTCAGCAGCATGACAGTACTCTGATATGCAGAAATGTCTTCAAAGACTCTCGAGCATTCTCCCGCTATCTCAACCTGGACTTGGAAAACAAAGGTCTATACCCCTCCTTTTATACAAAAAAACTTGCCTAATTAGGCCTAACCACTCAATTAATTACATAATCTCCCTGATCAGCTCGTATCAGGTATAATTTAGCTTCTATAATCTTTTGGTTATAGGTGGTTTTGGTGGTTTTGGTTTATTTTGGCTTATTTAGCCATTTGTTATGATTTTCGGGCATAGACATATAACAAAAAGAACCGCTGTCTACACATATATTGGAAGTTTTGCGTGGCACAGCGGTGGTTATAATTTTTATACCCCGCGTGGTCGGCGGTTCCAACCTCCGTCGGGTTTTTTTTTAACCCAAATATCAAACCATTGTCGACAAAGGAAACCGCCGACCATATATAGATAAGCGGATAACCGCGGGTGCAACGGTAAATGGCTTGGCTGGCTGCGCGGAGATCACGGGGTCAAACCCCAGCAAAATTTTGTTAAAACCAACAGATTCAACCGCCGAAGACCATAGGACACGTATTTTCATTTTACAAATACACACGGCCAGAAGTGAGGTCGCCCCCCTCACGTTACTTAGGCTTCGATTTGGATGGCGGCGCGTAAAATGTCAGGCATTGCGCGCCACGCGCATCATTTTTATCGGGCGCTATACCAACCACCACTGCCTTGGTCGGCTGAATCCATCCATTTGGCCATTGGCGTCACGGATGACACGCTGGCATGATGACGTCAACCTCGTACCAAGTCAACCAAACTTTGACTACCATATCTTGAGCATATGACGCCTGGTTTCGACGAACGAACATCGCCGAACTTCTACTTGAGCTCTTCATGATGACGCTAGTTCCGTCGATTTCCGAGATGATTATTTTTTCTGCCTTCTGGATGCCCCTGAAGCCAGTTTGACTGGAAGTTTGACTGGCCGTAACTTGCACAAACGGAGTCCTTTTCACCCCGTTCAAGTTGCGATTGGAATTAGGACGTCATTCTCTTTGATGGGCTGAAATATGGAGCATTGGGAACACTTTAAGCCACTGAAAAATTGTCCTGGATCACATAGCAACCATGATTCAAGGAATAAATGTTGATATTGTTTTCCACCAAAGTGAGTTCCCTCCTTTGGAAGTGTAAAAACAAAATGATGCTTTTTGAAAATAGCTATCTATAATAGGTTGGGAATAAAAAGAACCCTTGTTGACAATGGCTCCACCCTTAATATGTGTAGTGTGACCCTTTTGGATAGACTTGGTGTGGATAAATAAAAAAATCAACTTGATTCTTTATCTACTAAGGGATTTCACAATGTAGGAAAAAAACTATTTGGCATGATCACTTTACCTATTATAGCTAGAAAGGCCACATTAGAAACACTGATCCATGTTATGCCTTGAAAGGAAGAATTTTTATGCTCTTCTTTATGGTAGGGAGATAAAACAACAAAACTCAAACATTATCATTCAAGAACAAACCTTAGAGATCTCAACCTCAAGGAGAAAGAGATCTTACAATAAGGATATTCTAGGGATTGATCGTAAACTAATGAGGGGTTCACCACTAAGCTAGGGATTGGAAAGAAAATGCAATGCAAAATGTAATGCTTAACCCTAATATGATGCAATCTTTAACTAAATGACCTAAATATGCATATAAAACAAAATAACAAGCTATAAGAAGAAATGTGTGCACCTAGAAACTTGAAGATGAATGAATGGAGGTCTAAATTGCTAAAAACACTGATTTTAATGCCTGTTGGGACTCATATGCTAATATGTATGATTTAGTCCTAGATCTGGGTTTTTGTATAGAAACTAGAATCTGGAAAATGGGTATCCAAAACTGTAGAAACCTAAAAATTGACCTAAACTAGGACTCACACTAGAACTAGTGTATTCAGTCTAGTTAGGGTTTTTAGAAGCTTCAAAGTTTGAATCCAATCTTCAAGGTCTTCTCTATACTTCCTAATCGATTTTTGGATCTGAAACCCTGATTTTCAACCTATAGAAGTCTTTCAAGTATCTCTAATGCAACATGATAACTTTGACAACTTTCTCCAACTTTGTCTTCAATGTACCTTCAAACTATAGTGTAGTAAAATGCATACCATTACATTTTCACACTTGTTTGTGCCTGCCTTGCTTTATTTATTCTTCTTTATGGCTTAATTGGACCTATTTTGCATCCAAAAGCTTAATAAACTGTATATTTTTATGGAAAATCCTAAAAAACATTAATAGATAAATGATCATTTAATGATTCTATCTCTATCTCCCTAATTTGTGGACTAGGACTAAAATGCTACCTAGGGAATCTTTGTTCTCCATGGGTCTTGGGGCCCTAATTTTGAATGTACCTGAAAAAGGTCCCTTTTTGGAGTTTATGCCTTAAGATTTGAGCCTTGGGACTAAGATGCCACCTAAGACATCTTAGTCCTCCTTGGCTTATTTTTTAGGATTCAATTTCAAATCTTGGCAAGATTTAGCCTCCCTTAATTAATGATTTCATATGTCAGCTTGTTGTGTTGTAATTTCGAGATATTAAGCATGAATAAGTATAAATACAAGCTTCCTCCACTCATTTTTTATAATAAGCATTCATTTATTCATTTCTAAGGAAATTTTATGCACTCAAGAGCAATTCATCAAGCATTAGAAGCCATCATCAAGATTCAAACATCATATCAAAGATATTCTTGCATGATGTTTGATGTTGTGATAACATTTGTATGTAGGGTTTTGATTCAAGCAAGCAATTCAAGCAAGATATATCAAGCATTCAAGATCCATATCCATTGCAACCATTGCACACAATTTTGTAGACTTTAAAACAAGGTTTTTGGTGATTTGTAGCATTACATGTTGTTCATTCATCATTTCCCTTCATTTCATTTCAAGGTTTAATTACCAACAAGGGGTTTGACCAAGGAAAACCCCCATTCACTAACAAATAACAAGTTTGTCCCTTCTTGCATATTTTTGTTTGCAGATCTAGGTTGTAGTTTTGAGTATCATTTGGAGTGCAAAGTTGTAAAATTTGTGAAGTTGCATTACAAAGTTGTCATCTTCACCGAAACTCACCTATAGGTTGAATTCAAAAGTTTTAGAACATGTGATCGGAGAAGAAGCAAGTATAGACCTTAGAGCTCAAGATCACATTTAAAGTTTTCAAAAATTCAGAATGAGACTAATACACCACCTTGGGCATCTTAGTCCTTCCAAGCATATTTTTTAGAGATTCTTTCAGATTGGGTTTTGACATCCGAAGACTCCACATCTACCCCGAAAAACAACAATAGGGCTAATACACCATCCTAGGCATCTTAGTCCTCCACAACACTTTTTGGTAGCTTCTTTACATTTCCAGAATCCTCACATCTCTAGACTTCCCAAGTACACACATCCTAACTTCCAATTTCATATTTTTCTATTTTTCATCAATCTAGGTCATTTATCATTCATTTTCAGATCACATTGTGTTTTCCAACATTTTCTTTTCCAAGCATTTGCTTGGTGGTGAATCCCTTAGAGCTAAAAATGCCCCCTCCTAGGTCCTTCCTAATTGAGAATTGACTCACCTTGTGAGGTTGTTAGTCAATCCAATTAGGACTCCTAGGACATACTTGAATGGGGTAAACCCACAAAAGTGGTTTACAATTTGAGTCAGGAAGGAAAAGTGGCAAAAAATGACCCCATAGAAAAAAAATTTGTTTTTGGGGTTCGAATGAACCTTTTGGTTTGAGCAACCAAAAAAGGGTTCGAATGAACCTTGGTTTGTGCAACTAATTAAATGAAAGGTGGACCCATTCCCACCAAAAAAAAAAACTTTTTTGAGAGGGGGTTCGAATGAACCTTGGTTCGCTCGAACCCCCTGGTTCACTCAAACCCCCTTATTTCCCACCTTGTCATCCTCTAGCATCCAAAAAGTCCAAAAATTTTTGTTTCGAAGCTCAGGTTGAGGATGAAAATGGAGGAGACTTCACAAACCCAACTAGAATTAGGTAGTCCTCAAAATGAGCTATCCAACGACTATAATTTTAGTATGTTTTTGGTTTTATTATATATTTGTTTTTTTAGTTTTATTAAACATATGTTTTTCACTGAAAATCACGCTCTCTATTTTGTACATGTGGAATAATAACATATTATCATTTTTTTTTTTGAAAAATATGAGTGCACCATATATTGAAGTCCTTGATCCAACAAAAGAAAAATTTAGTTTCAATACATAGAAAAAAAGTTGTGTTATATGGTTCACCTATGTCTAAATTGTAATTGGTTTGAATTTGAAACTTGATTAAGGAAAAAAATATTCAATAAAACACTATCTAACCAAATGGAAGCACTAGATATTAGAGTTACAAATCTAAATTCAGAAGAATTAGAATTTTATCCTTCATGGAAAAAAATGTTATGCATTATACAGTGAGCATCACTCCTTAAAAATGTTGTTTTATGAAAAAAACTAGTTTTCAAAGGAGATGGAAAAAGAAGTGCAATATAATTCCAATTTTTTTGAAAAAAACATATTTATAATCTATAGACAAAATGTCACAAAACTCTAATTTGCATCATCTTAAAATTCCTAATGGTTTAGCCACTATATAGGTGCCTGAAAGTGAAGATTTAGTTAGAAAAAAATATTTTAGTGTCCAGTTTGGCCAAAAATTGTAAACCAGTATTGTGGGATCACCCAATTATTTTTGTGGAGAAAGAGTGATATTTACATATATCCGCATTTTTCCACTAATCATTTTGGTGAACCCGACTTCTTGAGCATTCATTTTCTGATTTGGAGTCCATTAAAGTACTAGATCTAGATTGTATTCATCCTTGCATTGCATCTTACATTAGTGAAATTACATCTAGGGTTTCTTATATTTGCATTAGTGAAAGTTCCTATAGGTTGCGTTTTTTCTTTCTTGCATCATTTCATTTCATTTAAAAAGTGAAAAGTGAATTTTTCATCATCTTAATTACATTTAGAAAAATTCTTATTATATTCAAAATTGGAAAAATTGCATTCACTTTTGCATCCAATTGCTTGTCACTAGTTACTTTTTCTTCAATTCATTTGCACAATTTTATGTTTCCAAACATCAATCCCCTGGGTAGGCAAGTTGGGAATACTATTAGCAACTTAGAATTTGCTGATTTTTTGAAAACATCCTCTACTAGAACAAAAATGCCATTCCTGGTATCTTAGTCCCTCTCAGGGTTTTTGGCTCAGAACCCTATCTAAGTTGATTGCATTCTGTTCTAGTTCCTAGAACCTCATAATTCCACCAGTAGGACCAAGATGCCCTTGCTAGTGTCTTAGTCCCTGTTGGGTTTGAAGCTATAGTTTCCAGGGTTTAACTTTTCTTTTCTACACTTCTATTTTCTATCATTGGTTATATGTTTCAATGGGTGAATTTTTGTTCCATGCATTTCACTAAATCTAGTTTAAAGTGCTTCATTTCATGCATTGTTCAATTTCAAATTTGTATTTACATTTCATCTTTCAAGTTGTCGCATAGTTTAATCAACAAATTACCCTGTTTCCAATCTGAAAGATTGAATTTTACTTTAGATCATTGCATTGCACTTTCTTTCCTTTTCCATGATAGCATGTTTTCTTTCAAGAGATGTGGCTTTGATATGGTTAAAAATGGATTGCATAAGTACAACATCCCCTCTTATGATTTCAACTTAGAATACACTAATGAGGTCATTAAGAAACATGTTAGTCATCCTTCTACTATCTTTCATGAAACTGTTGACACAATCCTTCACATTACATTTCCCATTGGTGAGGATGGTAGTGTAGGAAATCATAACAATCATACTTGTTCTTCTCCTGATACCTCTCCTCTTAGTGATGAAGGTATCTTGGTGAAATAAGGAACAAGCATTGAGATTCTTGATTGTCCATATCCTCCTTCCCCTTTGGAAGACATTAGAAAACAAGAAGATGAGATCATAGAAGCATTTCTAAACATCACCTTACCTAGTCTCCATTCATCCCTTGCTTGTGAGAATGTTTTAGCAAAAGAGGATGATATCATAGATGACCATAATTTTCCTTCTCCTAATATCCCCCCTCGATACAAAGAGGATAGGTTGGTATTAGAAGATGCACCTATTGAGAGTCATGAGAATCTTGTCCTTCCCTTTCTTAATGCTCCTAACTTTTGGAAAGATCTATTTGGTAAGCATGAAAATCATATTTTTCCCTCTCTTGATGCCTCCCTTACTTTTTATGAAGCTACTTTACAAAATCTAACCATGAAATGCGATGAACATCTTGCAAGCTCTCCTACTAGGGTTGATAGTATGGCACAAGAGAATGAGACCTTAGAGAAAAAGGACAATCAAATAGAGCCTTCTCCTAATATCCCACTATTGATAAATAATATAATTCAACCATTGATAACTCCCTTACATGTGATGGTGTCATTTTATAAGAACCAACCCTTGAATGTCAAGAAAATTTGGTTTGTAGTTCTCCTAGAAACTCTCCTACTAGGGAAGACATAATAGTGGAAGAAAATGAGAACATTGACAATGGTAATTTCTTAAATGAAGATGATGAAGTACAATTAGACTCCTCTTCACTAATAGATCATGAAAACAATGATAAGAATTATGAGGTTATGCACATTAGATACCCCTTGGAGTACTCTCCTGAGCCTAAACTTATCCTTTATCCACCCTCTCAAAAACCACAAGTTCAAAACAAACCTGTCCTTATCCTCGAACCACCTAAGAACAATGTTTCACAACAACTGAGTTACAATACCCTTTCTCATACATACAAAACTAGGAACAATCCACAACCAAGAAAAACACCTTCAACATCCTTACCATTTCCTAATCCTATCTTGCCTAGAGCCCCTTGTTTACCTTCGACTAGTGGAAAGGAGTATGATCTTGTTGAACAACTTAAGAATACTCCTACAAAGGTATCCCTATGGGACCTAATCCACAATTCACCTAATTATCACACCATGCTTCAAACATCCTTGCAACAAGTTCCTATCCCTTCTAATGCACAACTAAATGACATAGTGACCACGATTCAAGGAATAAATGCTAACATTGTTTTCCACCAAAGTGAGCTCCCTACTTTGGAAGTGCAAAAGCAATATGTTTCTTTCATGATCATAGTTCAATACAATACCATAGGGTTAAAGTGAACCCTTGTTGATAATGGCTCAGCCTTAGATCTATGTAGTGGAAACCTTTTGGATAAACTTGGTGTTGATAAATAAAAAATTCAACCTAATTCTTTATCTATTAAGGGATTTGATAATGTGGGAAAGAAATCAGTTGGAGTGATAACTTTACCTATTACAGTTTGAAAGGCTACCTTACAAACCCCTATTCATGTTATGCCTCACGATCTTTCCTATAATATTCTTTTTGTAAGGTCATGGATTCATGAGATGCATGTGATGCCTTCTACCCTTCATTGTAAAATGAAGTATGTCTACAACAACAAAGTGTACACATTGGATGCTAATAATGATCCTTACAGTGTTTTACAACTCAAGAAAAACAAGGAAAATCCTTTGAAAAAATTAACACCAACCACACAAGTGGAACCCACGCGACAAAAAGACAAAGAAAAACACATTGATAAAATCATGAAGCTATTAGAAGATGATTGGGCTTCCTTATATTTTGAATATAAATTCATGGGAGAATACAAGATCATAAACAAAGATTTAGACAAGGGAAAAGAAATAGTGGTAATGTCAACACAAATTTTAGATGACCCTTCAAAAGCATCCACCTCAACCACTTTAGAACAAAAGGAAACAAATTACATAACAAACTTTGATAAAATTAATCATGATAAACCACCAAATCCAAAAGAAATGAAAAATATTTATGGAAAAGGTTATGAAATGGTGAAATAACTTGGATATAGTGGAAAGGGATGTGGTGCTTGAGAAAAAGGTATCTATGTCCCTATAGAGCCTAACACGCAAGAAACAATTCATGGTCTTGGTTATTGTCCTTTCATAGAAATCAATCCATCAAACAAACCCTTACTTAATATCATCACTCTTAAAAAGTATTCCTCTAAGCCAACTTTGACATTAGTGCATCCTGAAATGATAGACACTAGTGGTCTTGATTGTTATCATTTGTGAGAAACAAAAAAATTTTCACTAATGTCAATGTCATCTCAAAAACAATTAATGATTTGAATTCAATAGATTTTACACCCTCCTATAAAGGACAGTACAAAATCTTGAAATCTAAAGAGTCTTGTGTAAGTATGACATCTTGTACTAAGCAAGAGATATCTTTTTATGCAAACTTCAGGAACACCTTCTACCATTGGTCAAGAGGGTATCTTATCAAGACTCCTTCAATATCACTTGATATCCCTTCCTACAAGAACATGAAAAAAATTTTATTACAAGACTTCATTTTGTGCATATCATTTAGTTCATGGTCATTCTACTAATGAACGTAAGGCTTTAAGTTACAAAATTCAACATCTCAAGGAGTGTGGTGCTCCTCCTTGTGTTAAAGCACCTAGTTCCTCTAACTAAAGCATATTTTCATCCCATTTGGCTCACCCTTGACCTGCACTAAGTGGGGAAAATGGGTTAGGTATTCTTGTCCTCGTATGTCACCTATTGTTGCCTCTTTTGGCCAGTTGATCACCTTTCATGTATATATAAGAGCAAGCTTGGGATGTGGACAACATGCCTTAAGTTGACTCACATGTGATGTACTAAGCATTATATTTTTGGGTGTAACCCTTCCATCCTATTGCATGGTGTAGCTTATTGGAAACATATGACTTGGCATATGGATTTCCGAATAAGCTCTCATGTCTTCTTCTAATTTAAAGCACTTGCTCATAGCAATGGTGTTAGCAACCACTTTAAAGTGGGGGCATACATCAATACTCATGTTTCATTGTGTGATTTTCTTTCCTCTTGGGATGCATCCTTTTCTTGGTGGTGTCATTGGGTTTGATTTCCTCTAAGATTGTGATATTTCTTTGATTTGTCCTCTCTTGGAAACATTAAGCATAATGTTCCCTAAGATGAGACCTTGCAAGAACTAAGAAAAATCCCATTGAACATCTTTCTTTCTTGTTGCATTGCATTTTTGTACCTTATTAAAGTCATGGAGGTATGGCTTTGATATGGTCCCCTGGGGCTCACCTAGTGAAAAACCAACTTCACTAGCCCTCGTGAGTGTGCATTTTTATTTTGTCCTTATCATAGTCATGGGAGTATGACATTGATATGGACTTCCTGGGGCTCACCTAGTGAACAACTAGCTTCACTATCCCTTGTGAGCATGCGTTTGTTTGCATAGTCGACAACAAATTCCACTTGTAAACCTTTTTGGACAAACAGCCTAGACCGGGTCCACGATATTGGACATCCAGTCAAATCTTGATCCATAGCATTTTTATTTTTCCTTTTTCTTTTTTCTTTTTTTCTTTTTCTATCTTTGATGGTGTATGTTTGCGATCTGATTATGGCTTCATATATCATCCGCGTGTGTGTTCTTTTGTGCCTATGTTGGTTTGTCATAGGATCTTGACCTTGTGGGCTTGATCATCCTTCTTGATCATTGTCATCCTATCTTGCTAACATTGGTACATTTGAACCCCTCTTGAATGTGTGGTTGGCTACTTTAGTGTGCATTTGAAGCAAGTTCATCCTCTCACTAAAGTGGGGGCTAAATGCAATGTAGTAAAATGCATACCCTTGCATTTTCACAATTGTTTGGGCTCTCCTTTCTTTATTTATGCTTATTTATGGTTTAATTGGCCCTATTTTGCATCCACAAGCCTAATAAACTATATATTTTTATGGAAAAACCCAAGAAACATCAAAAGATAAATGATCATTTAATGATTTTGTCTATGATGCAAATTTTTGGATTGGGACTAAAACGACACCTAGGGAATCTTTGTCCTCCATGGGTCTTGGGACCCTAATTTTGAATGTACCTTAAAATGTCCCTTTTTGGAGTCTCTGCCCCGAGATTTGAGCCTTGGGACTAAGATGCCACCTAGGGAATCTTAGTCCTCCTTGGATTATTTTCAGGATTCAATTTCAAATCTTGGCAGGATTTAGCCTCCCTTAATTAATGATTTTATATGTTAGCTTGTTGTGGTGTAATTTCAGATATGAAGCATGAATAACTATAAATACAAGGTTCATCCACTCATTTTTCATAACAAGCATTCAAGTATTCATTCCTAAGGAAATTTTATGCACTCAAGAGCAATTCATCAAGCATTAGAAACCATCATCAAGATTCAAGCATCATATCAAATATCTTCTTGCATCATGTGTGTTGTTGTGCTAACATTTGTGATGTAGGGTTTTGATTCAAGCAAGCAATCCAAGCAAGATCTATCAAGAATTCAAGATCTATATCCATTACAATAATTGCACACAAGTTTATAGACTTTAAAACAAGGGTTTTGATGAGTTTTAGCATTACATGTTGTCCATTCATCATTTCCCTTCATTCTTTATTTCATTTCAAGGTTTAATTACCAACAAGGGGTTTGACTAAGGAAATCCCCCATTCACTAACAAAAAACAAGTTTTTCCTTTCTTGCATATTTGTGATTATAGATCTAGGTTGTAGTCTTGAATATCATTTGGAGTGCAAAGTTGTAAAAGTTGCAAAATTGCATTACAAAGTTGTCATCTTCATGGAAACTCGCCTATAGGTTGAATTCAAAAGTTTTAGAACCTGAGATCATAGAAGAAGCAAGTGCAGACCTTGGAGCTTAGGACCACATTCAGAGTTTTTTAGAAATTCAAAATGGAACTAGTATGCCACCTTGGGCATCTTAGTCCTCTCGAGCATATTTTTTAGAGATTCCTTCATATCCAATTCTGACATCCGAAGACTTCGCTTCTACCCCGAAAAACAACAATGGGACTAATACGCCATCCTGGGAATCTTATTCCTCCACAAAAATTTTTGGCAACTTCTTTACATTTCCAGAATCCTCACAACATCTCCAGACTTCCCAGGTACACAAATCCTAACTTCTAGTTTTACCATTTTCTATTTTGTTTATCTTTCTAGGTTATTTAACATTCATTTTCATATCACATTGTATTTTCCAACATTTTCTTTTCCAAGCATTTTCTTGGTGGTGAACCCCATAGAGCTTAAAAGTACCCCTCCTAGGTCCGTCCTAATTGAGAATTGACTTAATTTGTAAGTTTGTTAGTTAATCTAGTTTGGTCTCCTAGGACATCTTTGAATGATTTGTGTGGAGAAAGAGTGATATTCACATATATCCACATTTTTCCACTAATCACAACCTAACCTTGCAAATCACACACTAAAGAGAGGTAAAAAATTTCTTTTGTTAGTGGAAAGGGGTTTTCCTTGGTCAAAACCTATTTTGGCAATCAAACCTTGAAATGAAATGAAATAGAAATGGGGAATGATGAATGAACAAAATATGATGTTACAACTCACCAAGCCCTAGCAATAAGAGGCTATAAATATGCATGAGATGGCTTTAATGGATGTAGATCTTGAATATTGCTTAAATAGGATAGATCTTGAATGAAATGCTACTTGAATCATAAAACCCTACATCACAATTGTTAGCTCCAAAAAAAAAAGGATGAATGAAGACTTTGACATGATGATTGATGCTTGAATAATGCTCTAAAATGCTTGATAATTTTCCCTTGAATGCTCTTGAATGCTCTTCTAAATGCTTGAATTCTCTTGTGAACTCAAACTTGCTATAAGAATGCATATTCAACTTGCTAGGTCACTTGATTTTTTATTAGGTGAAAATTTGTGAAATAACCCTATATTTATACTTGTTTATGCCAAAATTCATGTAATTACAACACTACAAGCTGACATC